>CM044435.1:9771025-9791971 GCA_024363595.1 Xenopus borealis
GAAAAGTTTCTTAGAATTGGCTCTTCTACAATATACTAAAAGTTAACTTGAAGGTGAACCTCCCCTTTAAACAGTAAACTGTCTGACTAAATGAGTTCATTAGTGGTTCAATCATTTTGGCTGACTCGTTCTTAATTGAGGGTAATCCCAATATTTGACCTGTTAAGGCAACTGATGTCTTTCATTGAAGTGTATTGGTGTTCATCAAAGACATGGCAGGTCATTATAGAAACTGAAGAGCAGAAGAGATTAGGGACTAGAATAGCTGGTGACAGCAGCAGTAGCCCATGCAATGAATGGAAGGGAAAGCTGAATTACCGCTTCTGTTCAATAACATAGATAGAGGCTTATAGATCTGTTTGGGGAATCTACAACAAGTTAAAGGGGTGGTTCACCTTCAAGTTAACTTTTAGTATATTGTAGAAGGGCCAATTCTAAGAATTTTTTTCAATTGGTCCTCATTATTGTTTTTTCATAGTTTTTTAATAATTTGTAATTTTCTTCTGTTTCTTTGCAGCTTTCAAATGGGGGTCACTGACACCATCTAAAAACAAATGTTCTGTAAGGCTACAAATGTATTGTTATTGCCACTTTTAATTATTTATTATTCTATTCAGTCCCTCCCCTATTCATATTCCAGTCTCTTATTCAAATCAATGAAGGGTTGCTAGGGTAATTTGTACCCTAGAAATAAAATTGCTGACACTGCAAACTAGAGAGCTGCTGAATAAAAAGCTAAATTATTATAAAACCACAAACAATAAAAAATAATACAAACTGCAAATTGTCTCAGATATCACTCTATACATTATACTAAAAGTTAACTCAAAGGTGAACAACCCCTTTAACAGTTTTTACAGTTTCTGTTACTGTTTCTCTCAGTACATGATCTAAGAAATTGTACATAAAACAAAGACCTAATATTTATTGTTCTTTCACCAAGGCAGTGTTTAAACAATCATGGAAACCTGTACGACAAGATGGAAGAAGTTATCAGTTCTCAGCTATAAACAGGCCTAAACTTGAATGTCCTCTGTACTGTATAGATATCCACTATTGCTCCGTGCGAATGCGGTCACATGTACAAGTAAATATAATGGTAAGATGTCTGGGGACAGGGCTATCCCTTTCTAGGCTACAATGCAGATAAAAGCAGTACCTTTTAAAGTTATTATTATGAACATGTATTTCTATAGCGCCAAAATATTTTGTAGCGCTGTAAAGTAAATGTGATTATACAACTAAATCACATGAATTACATACATAAAACAAATGGAGCTACATACATCACAATAAATATGGAGTTACATACATCACAATAAATACAGTACAGACCAGAAGGTGAGGAAGGCTCTGTGCAGAAAGAGCTTACAATCTAAAGGGAAGGGAATGATACACAAGGTGTGGGAGTGGGCAAAATCAGAGTTAAGTGGGTGAGATGTGGTATTGTATTGGGTAGTTAAGAGCGAAGGTAGGCATCTCTAAATAAATGCGTTTTAAGAGATTTCTTGAAAGCAGAAAGGTTGGGAGAAAGTCGGACAGACTGTAGGAGAGAATCCCAGAGGAGGGGTGCAGCCAGGAGGAGCGGTTGCTGAGGTGTATAAGCCTAGCAGCAGTGTTCATTATGGACTGTAGACGTGACAGTCTCTGGCGAGGAAATCCAATTAAAAGAGAGTTACAATAGTCTAGATGTGATATGACGAGAGAGTGAATAAGAATTTTGGCAGCATCTTGGGTGAAAAATGATCGTATTTTGGATATGTTCCTTAGGTGGAAGTGACATTATTTAACAAGTGACTGGATGTGAGGAGTAAATGAGGGGGCAGAATCTAATATAACCCCAAGGCACCAGGCCTGGGGAGACAGGGTGATAGTGGAATTGTTAACTATGATGGATACTTCTGGGATGTTACTGGTGTTACTGGAGGAAAGAGAACCATTTCCATTTTGGAGAGGTTTAATTTAAGGTAGTGTTGTGATATCCAAGTAGAGATAGTGGACAGGCAGGAGGAGACATGAGTTAGGAGTTCTGGGTTGAGATCAGGAGAGGAGAGATGGTTCTGAGTAGAGGTGGTAGTGGAAACCATACGAGCTGATTAATTTGCCCAGGGAGGAAGTATATAGGGAAAATAATAAGGGTCTCAGGACAGAGCCTTGAGGAACCCCAACAGAGAAAGGTAGGGGAGAAGATGCTACTCCATTGTGAGAGACACTGAAGGAATGATTGGTGAGGTAAGAAGAGAACCAGGACAGGGCTGAGTCACAAAGGCCAAGGGAATGGAGGGTCTGGATTAGGAGAGGATGATCTACAGTGTCAAATGCAGCTGTTGGCTTTAGCTGTTAGTTAGCTGGGTCAGGGCAGTTTCAGTGGAAGTTTCACTCTGCCCCAGCCCAGCATGATTGGCATAAACCAGTGATCCCCAACCAGTGGCTCTTGAGCAACATGTTTGATGATGCTCTTAGTGGCCTCAAAGCAGGTTCTTATTTTTTAATTTCTGACTTGGAGGCACGTTTTGGTTCCATCCTTCGGTGATGCTACTAAGTAAAGTAACAGACCTTGCCCCAACAACTGCTGAAAGAGCACTCCTCTTCATCTTATTTGCATATGCCCCAAAATCCAACTCTACACAATGATATTGGCCCCAGCCATATCCCTATGGGAAAAGCAAATCAATTCAGCACTACCTATACTGTATATAAACTTCTCTATACAAAAAGAGGAAGTCTTGCAAAATGTTAAAGTTTTGGTTGTATAAACACCAGGTGTACTGCCAAACGGAGCCTCCTGTAGGCTGCCAGTCAATATAGGGGTGAACAAACAGCCAATCACAGCCCTTATTAGGCATCCCAGGAACTCTTTCATGCTTTTGTTGCTCCCCAACTCTTTTTACATTTGAATGTGGCTCATAGGTAAAAAAAGGTTGGGGACCCCTGGTATAAACATTTCTCTCATCTCAGCAAGCAAGATATGATAGAGCAACCAGCTTCACGAGTACTGCTGGGCTTTGGGATGGTTGAAAGCGTTCTTTTAAGTAACAGGGCAGAAGGTAAGGATAGGGCTCATTCGCAGCATGCTACCACTGGTGTCTGAATGGCGTACAAGTTAGGGATCAGGTAGGGGGTGGGATGGGAATGCCCCAGCCCAACCCTCACAAATACTGTGAATCTGTGAAGCACAGGTCCATTTTGAAGAGCAAATACCTACACCATTTTGCCAGATCAGAATTTATTGCATCTGAATGTACCGTAGTTATTGTTACTAGTAAAAATGAATGTATCTCTATAGCTGTAGAAGAACAAAAACACCAAGATACATCATTCCTTAGGGTAGTCATAATTTATATCTACATATTTAATGCATGATACATATCTTACTATTTTTCAGCACCAATTTCTAACGCTGATTTATTTTTTTGGCTTGAATCAGTTCAGCTTAAAGGAGACAGAATGTGAGCATTTGCAACTGCTAGTTAGGAAGCAATGTCTATGTCAGTCACAAGATCTTCTGGATGTTTTGGACAAAGATCCTAACTCTGATGATAAGAATCTTACACAAAATGTGTACTCAGCTATTTACAAGACAAATATTCCGGAAAGGATAAGGATCTTTGAAATCTCTGCAACTTTCTTAGCAGGAACCTTAATGTATTATTTTTTGGGACAGTTTATTGCATCTGAATGTGCTGGCCATAGACGTAAAGCTATAATCGTACGAATCCTCGATTTGTACAATTTTCAGATTGCGTGTGCAGTGTTCCAACATTTTTCTTGTCATGGTGATTTAGTCGATTTGACAGGTAAGAAGATTTCTGTCGGTTTGCGGATGATACCTCTGCATGTATTGCCAATCTGAGGATTTTAAGTGGGAGACTGTCATCATCTTTTGTCGGACATAAACTTTGGTATGATTGCTGTCAGGCAGAACATCGTCTGATCTGTTCTTTTACTACTTTATTTAAACCGAAGGTTAGTGGCAGGTTAGGAGATAGCACTGAACGATCGCTCATCATATATTGTAGGAAATCTGCACGTCTATGGTCACCTTTTCTATCATGGTAGGGCACCAATGGGACTAGTGAAGGTGCTAGGAACTGGGAGGAGGGGTATCAGATGGGTTAGGGATTTCTCAAGCTGGTAGTCCATATCGCGATTGGTGGGAAGCAAGGGGGAGGACTAGTTAGTAGGACAACACCTTACCTACTTTCTCTTCCCTCTGGATCCTGGAGCTGCCCCAGCCACCCCTGCTGTCAGTTGCGGTGTTGGATTAATGTTATATGTTCTGTATATTTCATTATTATGCATGTTTGAAAAAAAAAATAGGTGGTTACAGTTGGAAAATAGCATGTCCTTAACATTAGGTAAATATGCTGTATTGGTTTAACCTACAGCTGGCATTTGTAAATGGATGGTTGGTTATATAATGGCAAGAAAGTACTGATGAGAGGTGCGCTGTCAAGTCTTGTGTCTATAAGTGAATAAGTTGTGCTGATAGTGTGGTAAGTTTAATAAGATTGAGAGTGATTTGTTACAGCTTAGGGGCCGATGTACTAAATTCACCTGAAGGATTCAAAGTTCGATTGAATTTCGAACGTAGATTTTCTTCGTTTGGTCGAATATGTGAATTTTGGCATATTTGATCATCAAATAGGGAATGGTCGAACGATCGAATACATTCGAATAGAGTCGAATGTACGAATATTCGATCATTCTATCAGCGAAGGATTTTATTTTTTAAGTTTCTTCGATTGCCTACTTCGGCAGATTGGACCTACCGAAATGCAATAGAAGCCTATGGGAGCACTCCCAGATCGAATGATTTCTTCGTTTAGTCAAATGATTTATTCGACTGAACGAATAGGTTTGTATTCGATAGTCGAATGATCGAATATCGAATAAAAAGTATTCAATTAACATTCGAAAATCGAATGCTAATCGAATATCGGATAGAAACAAAATTATTTTTGGGGAATAATAGTAAATTTGCCCCCAGATCTACTCACATTCGGTTGGTATATACAGTCCTAGTGAAAAAAAAAAGTATCTCTAAAGCTGTAGAATGAAAACACCAAGACACACCATTCCTTAGGGTAGTCATAATTTATTTCTACATATTTAATACATGATACATATCACCAATATCTAATGTTGATTTATGTTTCTGGCTTGAATCAGTGTAGCCTACAGGAGACAGAATGTGAGCATTTGTTGACAACTGCTAGTTAGGGAGCAATGTGTATGTCAGTCACGAGACCTTCTGGATGTTTTGGACAAAGATCCTAACTGGGATGATGAGAATCCTGCACAAAATGTGTACTTGGTTATAGAGTATATAAAACAAATATTCTTTGAAGTCTCTGCAAATTTCTTAGCAGGAACCTTACTGCTGTCTGAAAATGGAACATGTGGGCACCTGTTCGGTTTGATATAACTCATTTCATTTTTATGAGGCCTTCAGGAAAAACATCAAATGTTACATTCAGTATTGTTAGAATAGCTTGAATTTAGCAACATGTTATGACTTTGCTTATGAAAGCCTCAAGCACTGCTAGAGAATTTTAAAACTATTACATAATAGGCTACATTTGTTATTTATTTTTAGAGCATGCTTTAAAGCACTAGTAACATTAAAAAATGAAGATGAGGTGGGCACCCGTTTGGTATGCCAGGGTGGGGATAGTCATAAGCCCCGATGGGCTCATATGTTGACCCTATAATTATTGTCCACCCCAATTACAGGGGCAGGATCCACAGCACACAAACTTTTGGGCAGTCCAAGAGTAATTTTTTACCTGGAAAGAGTGAGGTACATTTAGGGGCTGATTTATTAAATTCACGTGAATAGATCGAAGTTCGATCGTAGGATTAATTCAATTGGTCCAATATGCAAATTAGGCTTATTCGATCATCGAATAGCGAAGCTCTTAAAATTTTAAAATTATTCGATTGCCTACTTCGTCAGATTGGGCCTACCGAATTGTAATAGAAGTCTATGGGAGCCCTCCTGATCGAATAGGATTCATTTATGATCGTTATTCGTTCGTTATTCGATCATCGAATGATCAAAGATCGAATAACGGTAGCCTAAAACTATTCTATTAGCATTCGAACATCGAATGCTAATCGAATATCGAGCAAAATCTATTTATTTTTGGGGAATAATAGTAAATTCGCCCCTTAGTATTAAGGTAGTTAGCAGTGCTGCCTGTAGTCTACATGGTGTGTGTGTGTGTACTAAATCTAAAACTACAATTTGAGTGGGAAAAAGGAAAAAACACTTAAAAACATCATGTAGTTTGTGCCTCTTATTTACAAAATACTGTTAATAAGAATACAGGTACGGGACCTCTAATCCAGAATGCTTTGGACTTGGAGTTTTCCAGATAACGGATATTTCCATAATTTGGATACCTTTTGAACATTAATTAAAGTTTTGCTTCCAATAAGGATTAATGATATCTTAGTTTGGATCAAGTACATGGTACTCTCATTTTTACAGAGCAAATCATTTTTAAAAACTTGGGATTATTTAGATAAAATGGTGTCTACATAAAACAGCCATCCTGTAATTCAGAAACAGATTTCTGGATAACAGATCCCATATCTGTACTTCATTGTTGCAAAGAATATCAGAAAGTCGTTTTTATAGTCACTCTTTACTTGCAGGGGTTGTATATATGCTAAAATGTCTCTGTTGGAAAGTATATAGGACAGACTGGCTGATGGGTAAAAAGCCAAAATAAAAGAGCATAGAGGGGATATTAAGAATTATAAACCTAACACCGACACCCCTGCCTCGTACCATTTATGATTTGTCAAAACTTAAATGGCTGGTACTAGAAGCTATTCAGGAACCACAGAGAGGAGGCGATATAAGGAAATCACTTTAACAAATCAAATGGATCAAATGTATGTTCTACTTTAAGGTAATATGCATTTTATTCATTAATGTTATTTGTAGTGATGGCAGAAATAATTCTATATTTATGTGATATGTTTTGGCTAACAAGGGTGGTAGCAGACCCTGGGAGAGCTGTGACTAATACAACCATAAGAAGATGGGGAGCTACTGAGGGGACATCTTTTAAGGCACATATTTTCCCTGCTAAAGGGTTGTGGTTGCCTTGGGCTAGTACAGAAGCACAAAACATATTGTACAACATACCTATCCTACTTCTTTAATTATGATTTAGTTCTCCTTTAAGGATACACAATTGAACCATGGACATTACATTATTGAATTCTGATTAAATGTGCACATGCTCGTTGACTGATCGTGGAACAAATTGGTTGACTAGGATCTATATCCTCTCAGCAGTTGCCGAATAATCAATCAGAATTCACTTGAAAAATGTCTTGTGATGCTGACACATGTGTGAGTTGCAATAAAATTGCACTGTGTCAGTAAATCTGCATTTGTCATTTTTGTCCCCCTGAACTGTGTTACCTGTTGGACTATATGGTGTTTAAGATGGAGCACCAGTGGGAAATTTACAGGACACACCATACCCTGCTTCTTAGTGTATTACTAGAAGGAGAGAGAGAGAGAAGGAGGCTGAATGACGACGGATGTGTGCCATAAGCCTCAGGTCAAAAATGTTGTCCCATTGAGCTCCCATTTGCTTAGACAATGTATTTCATTGAACTGATTATTGTGATCTTTCACTATTACCAACTCTGACACAGAGCTGCATGTAGAAAGACAGGTTTCTGAGAGGGGATGCTTAGGAGTAACTGATTACATTTTTAAAAAGCTTCTTGCGTCCATGTGCTACATGTTATTTTACAATTATATGTTCCCTATCATCCAGAGCCATTTTTGCATCATTGAATCTGTGTTGAAATAGTGTACCCCTTTATCTAAGCTAACACACAGGGGGTGTATGCCTAGAACACATTCATTATCAATGTTATAGAGAAACATGAAAATTCCACACTAGTACCCATGGGGCCCTCAAAGAACTGTGCTTTGGTATGTTAATTGGCCTATAACAGGTCTCTGTTAGCAAGGGGAACCCTCTGCTGTTTGGCTGTAGCCTGTTTTTTCTACTTAGGTATCTCAAAGCACCCACAAGGGTAAGCATCAATGCCATTTCTCATTTACAAAAGAAAGGCAGGGCTGGATCTGAACCAAAGACACAGCATAGACTATAGTAAGATAGGAGAATAACAACCCCACAAAAAAACCAGAGGACAGATAAAAGGGATACTTACTTACTAGGACCATGCAAAAGGAATAGGGGCATGCATAACACAAAACCAAGAACTCAATAACAGACCTATCAAGGGCAGGACAAGGTACATGCATTTTAAAGGGGGTTTTCACATGATGTAGAAAATGATATACTGACACAATTTACAACCGGTTTTCCTTTTTTATAATTTGTGTTTTTTGAGTTATTTAGCTTTTTATTCAGCAGCTCTCCAGTTGTAATTTTAACAATCTGTTTGTTAGGGTCAAACATTTCTCTAGCAACCATGCACTGATATGAATAATAGACTGGAATATGAATGGGTGAGAGGGCCTGAGTAGAAAGATAAAAAAAAGTAGCAATAATAATAAATGTGTAGCCTTTCAGAGCATTTGTTTTTAGATGGGGTCAGTGAGCCCCATTTGAAAGCTGGAAAAAAGTCAGAAGAAGAAGGCAAATAATTAAAGACATATTTAAAATGTATTTCCGTTGGAGAAATATTATTATCTAATAAAAAAACATGCCTACATGCCATAAAATTATTATTCTATGTATTCCGCTTGCTCATGGCATTATCACTGTTTTAACAGACTTGAAGGAGAATGGACAAGTCCAGAGCCTGTGATAGGCTGGCCTAGTGGAAGATTTAGCAGTGTATGGATGAACAACCCATATAAGAGGAAGAAGAGTAGAAATAAATATTCCCATGAAGAAGTACAGTTGCCAAAGCCAATTAATTTATTGTATGAAGACCCAAATTATGGAATGATCCATTATTCAGAAAAACCCAGGGTCCCAAGCATCCTGGATAACAGGTTCCATACCTGTACTGTTATTGAGCAGTACTACATTGTTTATTGCCTGGTTATACAAGTAATTGTGTAAAGAGGAAAATATACCGCCAAATATATTGCACCAACCTCCATAATATTAGAAGCAAATCTGCAAGAGTAGGGCACAACAAAAACAAGAACTGATGCATACCTACACTATGAGTAATGATATGTCAAAGAAGAAATGTGAGACAGTCTTCCCATTCAGTACCTTGATACCTATAGAAAATTTCAATGTATGTTTTAATTACAAAAACATGATTGATGTTAAGCCTGGGGTTTTCCTAATAATTAATATTTCTGTAGTTTGGATCTTTATACCTTACCAAAACATAATTTAAAAATAAAATTACTCAATTAGCTGTTTTTCTTCCACTAAGAAATAGTATATCTTAGTTTGGATCAAGTGCATTGTACTGTTAAGTTATTAATTCAGGTTTTTTTCATAAATAAGCAAACATTCGAGTTTATTCGAGGTAGAAAAATAACCCACTATATGTCCATCAGTTGCCATTTATCTTTAAATAAAGTTTGCATATAGTGCTGGATCTGTTTTCCCGTGAAAACAATATAAATTCGAGTTTAGGGGTTGTTAACCCTGAACTCATTGATTCAAGGGTTTTCCAGAGTTTTTTCTAGAAACCATTGGAGTTGTGACTTCATTCCAGGAAAAGAAAAACTCCCTAACGCTTTTAAAACCACTAAAACATGATAAAATATTAGAAATAGAAGTGACTCATTACGTCTAATGTAATACAAAGCACTAGCCTTGGCCAAGTGCAGGATCCCTTAGCATAAAATGTTTGCAATTAAACAGTGACCTGTGACCAACCTATGCACCTTTTATCACATAATCCATGATAGTCCAGGGGGTCCGTCACCTCTTGGACTGAAACCTTTTCAACACTCCCCAACCAACACTCACTTCCTGGAATTATAATTGGTTACAAGCCTAGTAAGTTGGCCGACTCACTTAAGTTTACTGTATTTTTACCCCCCTGAATATGACCCTGGTTCTAGCCTGAGTAACTTGAATGTGTTAACATTAAATATGACTACACTAGAAAAAACCTCCCATAATTACTCCTGTTGTGTAAGTTATTTGTTTAGTGAGGGATTCCCTCCTGGTCTGTTGCCAGAGGGTGTCTGTACATTCCTTTTTTCATAGTCAATTTTGTTAGTGATCTGCCATTCAGCAGGGCAACTCAGTTTAGGTGAAAGCATGAAGGTCTTTTCTTAATGACCCTAAAATGTAGTCACTTGGTCATGTGTCGATGAATCATGTAACAAGAATCGTCATGCTTCTGAAATGGATAAACAAAAGTCTCTAAAAAAACATGAACTTCATATTTGTGAGTTACGACAAAAAAAAAAAAAGTGCTAACCACTACTAAACACACATTTGTCTACAGAGTGTAATTTAGTGGTAACTGAGTTATGTTCTTCTGTACTGTTCTATCTATGTATATTACCTAAGTTAAATGTAAGAATCAAAGGGATTGTTCACCTTTGAGTTGACTTTTAGTATGACTTTTTATTATTTGTGGTTTTTGAGTTTTCAGTGGCTCTACTGTTTGCCATTTCAGCAATTTGGTTGCTAGGGTCGAAAATATGCTGTGTGTTTTTATAAGCCAGTTTCCATTATAGTCAATGGGAAAAGCCAATCTTACTGCACACAAGAGCAACTGCAGCTTTAAAGGACAACTAAACCCTAAAAATGAATATAGCTACAAATGCCATAATTTATATACTGAACTTATTGCATCAGCCTAAAGCTTGTCAATTGCAGCAATGATCCAGGGCTTCAAACTTGTCACAGGGGGTCACCATCTTGGAAAGTGTCTGTGACGCTCACATGCTCAGTGGGCTCTGAGCAGCTGTTGAGAAGCTAAGCTTAGGGGTCGTCACTAATTATCAAGCAGAAAATGAGGTTGGCCTGTAATATAAGCTGATGCTACAAGGCTGATTATTAAATTGTGATGCTAATTGCACTGGTTTCTTAGCTGCCATGTAGTAATTATCTGTATTAATTACTAATAGGCCTTATATTGTGACATTTCTATTCTATGTGTACTGTATTGTGAGTGGGTCCCTAAGCTCAGTAAGTGACAGCAGCACAGAGCATGCGAATCAGAGAATCAGCAGAAAAGAAGATTCACAGATCTTTACTGCTTAAGGGCTGTGGTTGCCTTGGGCTCAAAAAGCAGCACAAAACATCATGTACATTTCTAGCTACTTCTTTAGTTAGGCTTTAGTTCTCCTTTAAGATGTGGTTGTCCACATTTTCTAACAACATTTGATTGTGTGTTTGATTGTTCTTACCAGTCAAACAACAGGGAGACATGGAATCATCATTGAATCCAACAATAACAAGTGCTCTTGCATGCTGATTAATTGTAGCTTTTTCTTATTGAGCATTCCTGTACATAAGGCATGCACATTGTAAAACAACACCTTCACAGCAACTAGAATACAGGTACATAGCTGGATCAGAGCCAATAAAAAGCATTTAAAGTTAATTGATTCAATTAACATTTATTAATTGAAGTGCTCTGTACCCCATAGAAATGGACAGCTTGCCCTTCAACAAAAAAGGCCTTAAAGGGGTTGTTCAACTACGAGCTAACTTTTTAGCATGATGTAAAGACTGATATTCTGAGACAGTTTGCAACTTGATTAAATTTTTTTATTATTTCTTCTTTTTAAGAGATTTTGTTTTTTATTCAGCAGCTCTCCAGTTGACAATTTAAAGGAATAGTTCAGCGTGAAAATGAAAACTGGGTAAATAGATAGACTGTCCAAAATAAAAAATAATTTAATAGCTAGTTAGCCAAAAATGGAAAGTATAAAGTCTGGAGATGTCTAATATAATAGCCAGAACACAAATTCCTGCCTTGCAGCTCTCTAACTCTGAGTTAGTCAGTGACTTGAAGGGGGGACACATGGGATATAACTGTTCAGTGAGTTTGCCGTTGATCCTCAGCATTCAGCTTATAATGCAAACAGTTCTGACCATATGCCCCTACCTCAAATCACTGGGACATGTTATCCAAGATGCTTGGGACCTGGGGTTTTCCCGGATAATGGATTTTTCTGTAATTTAGATCTTCATCCCTTGTCTGCTAGAAAATCATGTAAACATTAAATAAACCCAATAGGCTGGTTTTGCTTCCAATAAGGATGTATTATATCTTTGTTGGGATCAAGTACAAGCTACTGTTTTATTATTACAGAGAAAAAGGAAATAACTCTCTAACATTTTGATAAAATGGAGTGTATGGGAGACGGCCATAATTTGGAGCTTTCTGGATAACAGGTTTCTGGATAATGGATCCCATATCTGTACTAATAGGGCTGCACAGGACAGATGTTTAGAGGTGGAGCTGGAAACTCTCACTGCATTCTCAGTTTTAAAAGGTATGGTATCCCTTATCCGGAAACCTATTATTGGGAAAGCTCTGAATTACTGAAAGGCTTTGTCCCATAAACTCCATTTTATCCAAATAATTTGAATTTTGAAAAAATAATTTACTGTTCTGATTTATTCCAGCTATTGTATAATATTATGCACATTCTGTAGAATGTTCTTCAATTAGAGAAGAATATGTTCTCTTTATAAATTGTTGTTCAAAAAAACCTCTGCAATGATAAAGCCAAAAAGGTTCAATAAACCGTACCGCCATTGTGCATTCAGTAGCTAGAAAATCTTGCACGGAGCACACGGGGTCTGCATATTATTTAACTAGATCTAAAAAACTTTTATCATTCCCTTACTGAATTGGAATCTGTATGATGATAATATTATTCTTTATTGGGATCCTCCTGGCCTACTTATACTTAAGTTTTTCCTTTTTTAATAGGTTTGGCTCTGTTCCTAGACTCTCCTGACGTCTTTGTCTGTTTAGCCAAACCTTTGCATAATTACTTGACCTTGAGCCTGTTCTGCATCTAATGACCCTGTCTCAGATATTGCCTTTGGCCTTCTTGTCTATAAACATTCTTGTTTAAAGGTGGACACGTCTGTTGTTGCTCTGTGTTGCCTCAAGTTTATCTTGATAGACCTTTTCAGTAGAAATTTGCTCCCAAAGATCTGCTCTGATTGAATCCACCATCTCTTTGGCTTTACAGAACTCAAGTTTGGTTTATTTTCTCCTTATCTTCAAGGCAGAATCCAGATTCATTCTATTGTCTGTCACTTACGGTGGCCCGTTGACTCTCGACTTTAGACGGTTACAGACCAGACCTCATAAAAGAACATGGAGGCCAACTGGGACTTACAGGTTAGGAACTTGTTAGCAAAAAACGGCATATGTATATGGAATCTGTTATCCAGAACAGGCCTGGGAGTTAAAACAGGCCCTGGCATTCCAAGTACACAGAGGCCCAAATAGTCCTCCACCAGCCCACTAAATAGTGACTGCCTATGGGACCTTACAGCCAGTCCGGGCCTGATCCAGAATGCTTGGGACCTAGGGTTTTCAGATAAAAAAAGTTGGATCACCATATCTTAAATATACTGAAAAACATTTCAAAATTATATAGCCCAACAGAAACCTTCAGTCACCAATAAGCATGTATGCAGTTAAGTTTAGTCATCAAGCATCAGTTAATGTTTTATTATTAGAGAGAACAAGTAAATGATAAAAATTTGAATATGATTAAAATGTACTATAAGAGGCGGCCTTCCTATAATTCAGAGGTACAGTTTTCTGTACTATTAAAACAAATAAAAGATGTTTTTGCCGAGTTTGAATAAGTTCCAAGTTATGCAAGCCACTCTATGCTAATTGCTGGTTTTCACATGTAACACTTGATATTCCTGTCGTTACAAGTTTATGTAATTATGAGCAGTAGTTTCTAAGCTTGCATGACAGGTAAGTGGAGTGCTCTAGACAAAATCATTATGCTCTGTGATGTGCTCAGAATAACATATGCTGCTAAATGCACAATGATAATTGCATGGCAGTAAGTGAACCCGCTAGCTGCTCATTAAAAGAACATAAAAACAAGAAAAACAGAGGTGGGCGTGACAACAGGTTAACAATTTCACCAAGTAAAATGTTAAAAAGCGTGTTAAGTTGCTCATTGGCTTTTTCTCCACCTGCAGTGTTTCCATTTGCATTTACTGAAATATCCTATTTTTCTGCATGTTTTGAATTGCTCTTAGTCATCCATCCATCATCACCCAACAGATAAACTGTCAACAATGCTCATTCCATTGTAGATATAATCATAGGTTAGCAAATTTTCTGGATTTTACAATACTCATAGGACGGTGAAAAGGCTGACACTGCGTGAAGGTTTATTTTATCATTGCTTATCTACCCATTTACACATGAAGGGATTATGCTGAGATATATGTGCCAAGGCTCCTTCTACTGTATGGGCAAAGTCACACAGCCCAAAATACTCTTGACACTTTGAAAAAAAAACTGCAGATATGTCAGTTAAATTGTGTAATCATTTGACTGCAATGATAAACTTATTTTGTTGTTCACTTGCATACTGGTTAGATAACTGGATCATGATTACAGTCTTGGTGCAATTAGATTATACCAAATTAGGACTATTAATTCCACTGGAGCAGGAATTAACATGATTAATAATTGAATAGCAACAATATATAAATTAAGCATAAGGTTCTGTTTATCTTGTATACAGATAATGATTTATTGTTTTTTGTTTGCTTGTCTGTTCATGTCCACCAACCTTGGATTCACTTCCACATCCAGGCTGCCAGGATTTTGACAGTTCCATGCTAGTGATGTGCGGGCCAGCCCAAAAACTGTGAGTTGGACGAGTTCAGCCTGATTTCAACACAAGATTGTTGGCTCATGGGTTTCCTTTTTTCTCCCAAATTCACTAAAGTACCAAGCGTCTGACGCCAGAGCTAATTCGCCAGCGTGACATCAATTCATAACTTCGCAAATTCACTAACACCGACTCTGGCAAATTTTCTCTAGCGAAGTAGATAGACGCGCAACTTCGCACCCTTACGCCAGGCAAAGTTGCGCACTGACGAATGATCGTACGCAAATTCACTGCATAATCAACATTTTACTGAACATTACCACTTACGCTAGACTTTACTTCGCCTGGTCAGACCAGGCGAAGTTCAATACAATAGATAGGAGGTTGAAAAAAAATAAATGGTAAAATTTTTCTAAGTCCCAAAAAAAAAAACGCTGGCGTGTTTACCATTGTAGGGTGATAGTCTGAAAAAGATCAATTTTTTGGGGGGCTTACCCTCCTTCCCCCCTACATTTCCTAACATATAGCAACACAACTATACAGGGGGCACATGTAGGGCAATAGGACAACTTTATTTAATTTATTAAAGGTTTCCTGGGCTTGTGTAGTGGAATGTAGTGGCTGTAACATATACTTCTATTATACGTTAAAGTTCCCGCCGTATGCAAATTAGGCATCGCTAGCGTAAATGCTCTTTGTCTGGCGAAGTAACACTAGCGCAACTACGCTACCGTTCGCCGACCTGAGTGTAACTTTGAATCTGGCGAAAAATTCACCTGGCGAAGTGTGGCGAATGCTAGTGAAGCCAACATCTTAGTGACTTTGCCCCCAAGACCTTACTATGCCGGCTTCCACCTCCAGTTGGTGCATTTTATTGACTCACGCCCGCATGTCCAATATAAATAACAGCTAGGGTCAGATGTGGTTGGTGAAGGTGCAGGTTAGGGTCAGGCCCAATTTTTGTTAACCCACACATCACTGTTCCATGCATTTTTCTGTGTGCAGTGAATCAGAGCTGGCTGGGTGGGTGAATTACTGCTCCCTGCAAGTAACAGCAAGATAATGGGTGCAAATGCCTTTCTCAAACTACAGCTTTGTGCTAGTAAAAGATGCTGATTTTACCTTATTTCTTATAAAAACAATCCTCTGTAATGCCACACTAGAAAATGAAAGCCAAAGTATGCATATACACTGCTTTACCAGAGACCTAATAAACATCTAATGATTTATATTTCATCTACTGCCGGTTATAATTAACAGTAGTAATTAATGTATGCCTTCAGCAAACACAGGATTTATTTTGTATATGTATACAGCAGTAGGGTTTGCCAGGTTAATTTATTATAATTACTGTAATGCCAAGCAATCACATGGCATTTAGCCATTTTATAGAGTGAAAAAAATTCTGATGAATTATATGTAACTGAGTAATGTACTAAAAGGTCCCAAATTCAGTGCTTGCTTGGTAATCTACATCAACCAGTCAGCGGGGAGCATTTACTGTGAGCTGTTTCAAAACAAATATCTCTTTGGTTGCTGGTAAATTGGGGCTCATTTATCAACACTGGGCAAATTTGCCCATGGGCAGTTACCTATAGCAACCAATCAGTGATTAGCTTTTTAAAGTCAGCTGCAAATAGAACAATGAATGCAGCCCTTTGATTGGTTGCCATGGGTAACTGCACATGGGCAAATTTGCCCAGTGTTAATAAATGACACCCAATGAGTTTTACAGGTATGGGACATGTTATCCAGAATGCTCGGGACCTGAGGTTTCCCAGATAATGGATCTTTCTGTAATTTGGATCTTCATACCTTAAGTCTTCTAGAAAATAATGTAAATATTAAATAAACCCAAACAGGCTGGTTTTGCTATATGGCGTCTATGGGAGACGGCCTTTCTGTAATTTGGAGCTCTTTGGAGATCTTTCCATAATTTGATCTTCTGAAAACCGTCAAAGAGCCCTGGCTGTAGGACATGCCAAATGGATACAAGGGTATGGGACCTGTTATCCAGAATGCTCGGGACCTGAGGTTTTCCGGATAATGGATCTTTCCATAGTTTGGATCTTCATACCATAAGTCTTCTAGAAAATCATGTAAATATTAAATAAACCCAAACAGGCTGGTTTTGCTATATGGCGTCTATGGGAGACGGCCTTTCTGTAATTTGGAGCTCTTTGGAGATCTTTCCATAATTTGATCTTCTGAAAACCGTCAAAGAGCCCTGGCTGTAGGACATGCCAAATGGATACAAGGGTATGGGACCTGTTATCCAGAATGCTCGGGACCTGAGGTTTTCCGGATAATAGATCTTTCCATAGTTTGGATCTTCATACCATAAGTCTTCTAGAAAGTCATGTAAATATTAAATAAACCCAAACAGGATGGTTTTGCCTCAAGTAAGGATTAATTATATCTTAGTTTGGATAAAGTACACGCTACTGTTTTATTATTACAGGGAAAAAGGAAAACATTAAAAAAATTGGGATTATTTTACTATAATGGAGTCTATGGAAGATAGTCTTTCCGTAATTTGGAGCTTTCTGGATAAACGGTTTCCAGATAAAAGTTCTGATACCCGTATTACATTATAGCCAAGTGATATTGACAGGCACCTACAACAAAAACTGTCAGTATTATTAAGAAATGCACAATGGGGCAGAGTTACTTAATTCACATGAAGGATTCAAAGTTTGATCGAATTTTCAAAAAGATTCGAAATCGAATGTTTTTGAAGACCACTTCGACCAGTGAATCAAAGGATTCAAATAAAATCTATTCGAATATTCGACAGTCGAATTACTTCCCATTTAAATTTTTATACGACTGCCTAGTTCACCAGATCAAAGCTACCGAATTGGGTTTCATTATTTTTGATCGAATAAAAAAATTCGATTGAATGGTTAAGATAATTTGAAACGTTCGATTTTTTTGATCGAATATTTTCTATTCGATCATTCGACCAATTGAATTGCAGTAAAATCCTTTGAATTCGAATGATTTTACTTCCCACACTATTCCCAGCTATTCAAATGGTCAAATTTGAGGCTTCTTAAACCCTTGAATTCGACCCTTAGTAAATCTGCCCCAATGTGTGCGTCTTTTTGCACATAATTCTAGCATTAACTCAGGGTCTGTTATGTACGTTTACATGTACAGTGTATAGTGGATACTTGTGGTGGGAGATAATTTGTAGTGAGCTCAGTATTGTTAATTTGTCTGGGAACAGGTATATGGTGTCTCATGTCTTGTATCCCTAGAACTATGGTATATTATGTTGAAACCAGGTAATGTGCATATAACAATGTCTACTACGAAGTTGGTATGCCATTCTACAGTGAGGAAAAGATCCCTCAAATAGCTTAATATGGCAACTATAATATTTTATATCTCTTTAGATCCTTGTGGTCTTGCTCAAGCATAACCTTTGGCCTCCATGGAAAGTCAGTGTTGTGTTCTGAATGGGCTACTGAGTGTAAGACTCCTTGAAAAACAGAAGTGCGTTATTTTCTGGGTTTTACTATTGAAGAACAAGTGTGTACATGTAATTGTTGGGTGACTTTTTCCTAGTCTGTTCAACCCAGTGACCTTACTATATACCGATGGAGTTAGACAGACTGTTTGCTCTTTACTTAAGGGACCCAGGAATAATTATTCATCATATCATAATTATTCATATTCATGCATGATAATCCAAGTAAAGTCAATGGGGAAAAACAACTGTCCATGTAAAGGTTAAGCCGTGTAAACTTGCACTGGGGCAAGTGGTGTAGGACACAATTAATGATATGCACATTTTAGTAATGTCAGTAGCATCTGTGGCCCAACAAAATCATCCGCCTGGATGGTAATTTGAAATAATTAAGCTTAAATCATTTAAATTAAGTTTAAAGTTGTCAATTAAAATAACTTCCAATTACAGTGATTGAAATGACTTTCCAAATCACGTTAGAAATGCAAGGACATCACAATATGCCCAAAATATTAAAGCTGCCTTACTTATCTAAAGCAAATCCCGAGAGTAGAACTTAAAGATGCCAAAAAGAAAAATAGTTGTTATTTCTGTGAATCATTTAGGGATAGATAGAACCCAGAAGCTGAAATGATCAGGGGTTTGTCACACCTGAAAAAAGCGGTGAACTGTATATTGTTCGTACAAGACCTTCTTCCCCTTTCATTTCTTTTTGCCCAAGTTAATGTTGCAACCACCACATTATTAGATGTTTACTAAACTCAGTAAATAAAATAAGCAAATAAAATGGTAAAATAGTAGAAGTGATGTTGCTGTGTCTGTATATGGTACTATCTGAGGATTGCAAGTTATTAATCAAATTAGCTTCTAATTACAGTTATTGAAATGACTCTCCAACTCAAGTTAGAAATGCAAGGTCATAGCAATAGGTCCAAAATATAACAATGTCCAAAGTGTATATATATATATATATATATATATATACATATTATATATTAAATGCACTCTGCATTGCAAAATATTTGTGCCACAAAGAAGTTCTCCAATACTATTGAATGTCACAGTGTAGATGTGGTCAGATAGATGGGCCCCTACCTAGGTCCAAATCTAGTAATGGAACATTTGAATGGGGAACATGTCTTTTCCTTTGCCTCAATAGGCTCTGACATAGAATCTTATTGGTCAGAAGGGTTGGCCTATGATTTTGTGGGATGGCAGAGGGAAGCACCGCATCTTTTACAATCACATTGCATATGTGGACCAAATGTTTTTGAACCAAAAGAGTTGTCGGTCTCCACCTGGTGGTGATGGCCATTGAGTTCTGCTGCATTCAGACATTTTGTGTCTATACACATAAAAAACCAGATAAATAAATACAAAGCTACAATTGTACATACTTATAAGCTTGTGTTAAGGCTAAGGGTGGAGCACGTGCATGTACGCTGACAGGACATGCAAACCCACTTCCCCTACCCTAGGAGGGCTTGCATGCGCGCATGGCGCAGGACTTTTCACACCGGACTGGGATAGGCAGCAGTTAAAGGGAGCCCCCCCAAGGTTTGTGCCAAAGGCACCTAATCTGCCTACCCCTAGTTCTAACCCTGTATAGGGCCTACAGACAAGCCTGCCAAACTGATATCTGTCAATCCTGTTGGATAAGAAGCGCACAAAACCTTTATGTGGTCCTTGTTCGATGGTCTCTGATTGGCCACTGATTGTTGACTGGTTGGTCAGCGCAAATTGCCCAAGCATGTGGATGGACACATAAAGTCCAGATCCACTTGAGTGGTAGCTTTTCCAAATGAGTGGATCTATCTGGTCACCTTTATGCAATGCATTGGACAGGTGATGGGGATGTTAGTGTATTATCACTTTTACTTGGGAGAGTGGGGAGTGTTTACAATGGGACACACCACCACCCCTGTGGAAGCAGATTCTTTTTAGTCAGATTCACTGGATCCTTTATTTATACGTAAATGTATTCTCTTGATATGTTTTGAAGTTTTACAAAATGGGTAAACACAGACAGATTTTGTGTGAATACAGCCGTTTAACTAACCATTGTAAATAACTATGTGTTGCACATCATAATGGCTAGGTCCTGCTTTTTAAGTGTGCAGTAAAAATACAATTCCCGTTGCAATTTGTAGGTTTTGTACTGTTACCTGCTTTTAAAATAATAGTTTCTGCACTGTAAAAATACCAACTTTCTTAACAAGGCGTGAATTTCCTGTGCAAACAAGAACTAATCATGACTAATTCCCCCTGTGAACCAGTTACAACTGAAAAAGGGTAGGTACCCATTGTTTGGTTAATACTGCATTTCACATGAAACACAAAAATTCTATCAAGTATGGTGAATTTTAATTGACTGAACCTGTAGGTGGTGTGCTCCTCTCAAATGTACATTAATGACAGTAGTAGTGAAATATCAGGCAAAAAGTAAACCACAGAACACCCAAGCGCTTAATAAAATAATTAGAAACCTCCTTCATGAAAACTTAATGTGTTTTGACACAACCAAAGCAGTTATTAAAGACGTTAAAGGTGGGGACTCCTTGTAGTTTATAAAGTACATGGGAGGAAAGCAGCAGAGTATTTCCACCAAACTCTCAATGCAAGCACATCATAGAGTGGAAGAGAAATTCTCCCTTCCACCCTCCAACTCTCAATGCAAACACATCATAGAGTGAGAGAG
>CM044435.1:9808340-9823468 GCA_024363595.1 Xenopus borealis
GGGGGGGGTTCATTCCCCTTTAAACTGCCCCACTGATTCTAGCAGACAGTAGCTTAAATAGCAGACTGGAAGAATATTATTAGTGATTTGCTTGGCATGGAATCGTGGTAAAATTCCACAAATGACACCATGACAAAAAAGACTCATAAGAAAAAATGCCCATTGACTTTAATGCATTTGCACAAAAAAAGTCGCCATAAGACTTTAATGCATTGGGAGCGAGAAAAATTGTCCTGCGCGTAAAAAAATAAGGATGCCCACTGACCAATACATTTTGCAGTTTTTTTTCCCCGTTTCACAAATTTTTGCGAATTTGTCAATGAAGCAAATTAGGACAGATTCACTCATCGCTAAATATTATAATTATAGCTTATTTATAATAAACTAAAGCAATGCATGGTATCAGGAAGAATATAAACATTGTAACAAACAGAAACAAACCAATTATAAGCAGTCACAAAGATAGACATGAGGCCCCTGCCCATGAGGACTAACAGTCCCTCTTGTTTGGAGGGTGATTGGCAGAAGACATTAATAGAAAAATGTACTTTTTGTGATGATGGCTAAGGAAAACTTATGTCAGCTGACCTGTATAACTGAAAACACAGCAAATAAACACAATTAACTTTTTGCAAACTGATATAAATTCATGTTCTTGATTGGTACATCAAGAACATGAATTTATATCAGAGACATGTAAAAGGGTTAAGTATGATCGGAATGTGTTTTACATTTAGCACAGTTACACTTATCTGTTACCTTTCCATCTGATGTAAAGATGACAAGAGTGGATGGCCTGAGGTCTATAACAAGGTATGTCAAGTAGTTAAGTTAGCTAGAGGTAGGCCACATTTTTAGAGCTTACTTTAAGAGATAAGGGTAGGCCAGCTAGCTGAGGCTACAATGAGGAGTGGACAGCATCCTGGTGGTACACCCCTAGCCAGGGACCCATTGTATAGGCAGCTAGGATAAGGTAGGCCCTGTCGGCCCATAGAGGGCATCTTTAAAGCGGAATTCAACCCTCCGGCGCTAACCCCCACCATCCGTAGGCCCCCCTCCTTCCTCCCCCCGGCCTACCTCTCCCCCCGGGCTATTGCCCCTAAGTCGCTACTTACCCCTCTGTGTAGTTCACAGGGGCCATCTTCTCTTCCAACTGCTTCTTCCTGGATCCAGATCCACGGCAGCGCATGCACAGTAGGAAGCCGGTACTACTGTGCATGCGCACAAAGTTCAATTGGCGAACTTTGTGCCCTTCCGCATTAGTACCAGTGTTCTACTGCGCATGCGCTGTCGAGCGCCGATGGATCCAGGAAGAAGCTGTTGGAAGAAAAGATGGCCCCTGTTAACTTCGCTGGAGGGGTCCTACACAGAGGGGTAAGTAGCGATTTAAGGGCAATAGCCCGGGGGGAGGAGGGAGGGGGGCCATGGGGGTTAGTGCTGGAGGGTTGAATTCCTCTTTAATGCAGACAGTATCCTCTGCTAGAAACCTGGTGTAATACAAGGTATCCCAAGCTCAGAACTAAATCCAAGGCCTCAGTCATGGCTCACTCTTCTGCCTATAGCTTCAGAAGGAGCCCTCCACTACTCAGATGCTGCAAGGACTTAATATAAGAGGACCTGGATGAGTTCTCAACAGAGAGTTCTGAGCAGGCTAGGAAACGACTGTATCCGGAAAGGACGTGGGAGCGGTCAGAAAGATGTGAAGCAGGAAGGGTCAATACCAGACTGACAATGCAGTGCCAAATCATATGACAGAGAATAGTCAAAAAATCGTAATCCAAAGAATAGTCAAATGCAGGCAGAGTTTAGTACAGGTGGCAGAATAGCAAGGTCAGGAACATGAATCAGACAATAGAAGTGCAACCAGGAACTAAAAGAATAGACCTTTACATTGGGCAATGAGAATTAGGGATGCACTGAATCCAGTATTCAACTGGATTAAGCAGAATTTGGATTTGGTTGAATCCTTCTGCCGAACCAAATCCTGCGAAATTCAAATTAGGGGTGGGGAGGGAAATTGTTTGACTTTTTGTCACAAAACACGGAAGTAAAAAATGTTTCCCCTTCCCACCCCTACATTGCATATGCAAATTAGGATTTGGTTTCTTATTTGGCCAAACCTTTTGCAAAGGATTCAGCCGAATCCAAAATTGTGGATTCCATGCATCTATAATTGTGGTGTTTATACAAATGGCCTGCAGGTGGCACTGTGCATACATAGGACTTTCTGTACAACTTGAAAGTGAAAGTAAGACTTACTGCTGTTATGTAATGGCTGCATGAACCTGCTAATAAAGCATTGTTCTACTCTCCTAATCCTCGGCTACCAAACACAACAAATGGCGACAAGGATGTCTTTTCTACCTCTGCAGCAGCCTGCACCTTTTCTACCAAAACCTGGTGAGCCTACAATACCTTTTACTGCTTGGATCCGTATGTTTGATAATTACATTATTGCTGCTGACCAAGGGGAGATTTCTGCAGCTAGAAAGTGTGCTTTACTTATTCACTGCCTGGGAGCAGAGGGGCAGCGTATATTCCATACATTACCTGATGAGACTTATGAAACTGCTCTTACTGCTATAAAGAACTTTTTTGTGCCAAAAGTAAATGTGGTTGCTGAAAGATATAAATTCCACCAACGTGGACAACGTGATGGCGAATCCACAGAACATTTTGTAGCAGTCATTTCTTTCAGAAGGTATTAGAACCTGCAATACACCATATTACAAACATCATCAGCATTGATTGTACAAGTTACTTCCAAGTAGTCTAATTAGAATGTAATCATATTTTTGGTTGGAATGCAAGAGACCCAGAACTTCGGAATAAGAGAGAGTGGACACACACTTTTTTTTTTACAAAAAATATTCCCATGCACCCATTCCAAACAATAAGCCTATAATGCTTTTTCCTACAGACTGACATACCCATTGCCCTCGATTTTTAATGCAATTATACATAACACAGGAATAAATATTTATCCGGTAACCAGAGGATAAAAGAGATCAAAATCCATTTGCTGCCAAACATTTAACACGTACATTATAAACTCACTGATAGCTTGTAACCCAGTAAGCCCTCATGCCAGACAGCACTTGACTTACAAGCAGTGACTCTTTGGAGAAAATGAATAGGTGGGGTGTGTCTCTTCAAACAAAATTGGTGCTGAATAAGTTGTTTGTTCATGAATCACATATTAAGTGATATCATAGTGTTTTGAATGGAGCTTTCCATAGATAACCCGGCTAAATTGAGTAATACAAAGTATAAATAAGCATTCACCTACGATTGAACTGAAAAATCAAGCCACAAGTCCACAGAGCAAGGTGAATTTGAGTTTAAATTCCAGTCTGCCAATGGTTATTTTGCACATACCAGGTTTTTTTGTTAGCATACAAGAAACATTTGAACTATTTTAATGTGCAACTTCTAGCTACTCTGCAAATAAAGCAAATCAATCAGTGATATTGCACAGAACCATGACAAAATGCATGGAATTGATCTGAATTGCTTCAGTGTATGTTCACCACCATTTAACGAAGGCTTTACAACGGGATGTGCTAAGGTAGCATTTGATACATCAACTTCTAATTAAATTGGAGAACAATAACTGATTCAGCTTTTGTCCAGGGGCCACAAGACTCCAAATGAGGTGTCAAGTACCCTGCACGATTTACTGAGACATAAAGCAAGTCACAAATATATTTTCTCTGTATTGTCTCAAAATATTTCCTGAATATTCGTCTATTTGCAGCTCATCTGTCATTCAGTGAATAGCAGATACGTAAGAAACGGAGCATTTTCTCCTGGTAACATGGCAAAACAATGCAATGCAAGTTTTCTCCCAGAATGGTATTTGCACAGGCAAAAGAGATGGACCAACAATGATGCAATATAATGTTCATTGTGGTAAATCATTATATTTACCCAGCGTCAGACTGGCCTACCAGGATAAAAGGGAAAACTCCCAGTGGTATAAATCAAAAGCCAAAAAATGGAAGGGACTCAGTATTAGTAAATAGCGGCAATAGTATTACAATACTATTGCCGCTATAGTATTACAATAAAAAAATCTTTATTAGGACATTCATTAGCCTAATGCGTTTAGTGTCAAGGTGGGCACTTACTCATAGACTCACAACTACTGGTGGACCTGGTTGTCAGTGGGCCTTCCTGGTTGTAACCAAGCCATAACCATTTTCATGGCCATAACCTATTTCTGTAGGGGAAGGATAGGCTGAATAGATAAATACAGATTACAGAATGTCAAGAAAAAAGATTAGGAGAATAAAGAGTGTTTAAAAAAATGCTGGATTTACCAAGTTGCAATGCAAACTATTTGCCCAGATGTTGTGCTGGAATGGCATGTAGCGTTAATACTGCTTCTGCTTCATTGAATCAATGCGCTTAGGGAACCCTGAAATTATTGGCAGGTCAAGGATAGTAATTTTAGGGATCTCTTGCTTTTAAGTACTCTGTTAGAGAATGCTTACGGATTTTGAAGACATTTAGTGAAACATATACAGTACCTTTAAGAATATTTTGCTTTTGAAATTATACACATTTCTGGTAGTTGTGAAACATTTTGCATATACTGTCCACAGCTGGAAAGGTTAGTCTAAATGGGATATTTCGATTGGGCTAAAACTGAGTAACATATGGGGGGGGTGTGCTAGGTAACTGGTGGGGGGGTTGTCCTTACAGTAGGTTTGTTTAAGATAAGAGGGGTCATTTTAAATGCCCCACATAGTGTGTAAAGTGCACAGAATGCCACAGTCAGGATTGTGCATCTCCTGTATTTAGTTAGGCTATGCTTGATTCAAAATTTACAGGTGGGCAGGCATGTAGGCATCTTCTCCTCTGCTCCCCTACCTGCCCCTAACTTGCATGTCATTTGCATATGCTAGTTAGGGAGCAGAAGGAGACACAGCCCACATTTGGGTCTGGTCTAAATCTCCTACCCATTTTTAATTTGGTGCTCTATGCAGAGCAACAACCCCGAGGGGTACAAGTCCTGTTAAATGCACCCCAAGTTTCACAGGCCTGGAAAGACATTAAATAATACAGAAGTCATAAAGCCAAGGGGCTCCCAACTTGAACTGGGCCTCAAAGTCCAAATTTTACACGACAAGCGCAAAATCTAAGGGCTGCGTGCATTTGACGCCCCTCCCCCTTGGTCCTTAACAAAAAGGGCAAAAAAGTTTGGGGACCGCTGATATAGCCAATCCCCACCCTAACAATAAGTAATTCAGAACACGTGACTTAACTTTACAGTAGATACATTTAGGTGGTGAAAATGTTGTGTTGAAATGAACCATAAATGGTCCACAAATCGCTAGAACTATCACTGCAAAAAAATCCCCACATCCTTATAGATGTAGGTTATAAAGCTAAAGAAATATAATTAGATATTTTGTTTTATCTCATTTATTTGATTAACATGCACCATGTTTAGTGCAGAAAAATCTTCCAAAGCAAATCACTCTTCTAGCAGAGATTATATTGGATCCTATGGATAACACCATGCAAATGATAATTAGGCTACTATGATCTGAAGTCATAAAGACCTTGAGTCTGAGAAAAAAAAACAGTAAAGGAAGTTCTAATTGTATCATAAAACAGAAATAGGCAGCTTCTGCTATAAAAACACTTATGTAAAACAGACAGTGTATTCAACCATTTAAACGGATTTACCTTGTGTCTGTGCATGATGCATATCTTGCGTCTAAATAAAACAGTCATATTTGAAAACATGACTATGAACATTTAGGATGATTATATAAAATGACCTTGAGAGGGCACATAGATGAAGCTCCATATATCAGCAGCTTGTTATTACATAACGACCGTTGCTCTCATATGTTCCTATGGTTACCATAATATTTTGCTTTGCAATATAATGTTATTGGCACAGTCAGGGTGGATGTGATAAAGGCAGTGGTTGGCTGATGTTCTTTTGAAAACTTTATTTAATCAATAAATGTTTTTACAGGTAGATAAAGCAGAGTTACCTTGGATATTCCTGGCTAAAAATAAAAAAACAAAATGTGAGATATGAACATTGTTAGAATTGCATTCCACAGTGGCAATAATCAAACGTTAACAGCTCAGATAAGGGGATTTGGAGACTTTAATAACTTCTAGCTGATATGTTTTTTGTGAAGAATAAGCCACGCTTTCATGCCAAACTTTAGCATATTAGATGAACACACACACACACACTGGAGCTTTGTTTCCTAGGGATAAAGCAGCTACAGCTGATATGAAGCTTTCTTGACCTTTTCACAAACTGAAATGTTAATTTCAGAAGAGAAAAAGCTTATTATGCCGCTTTTTTAAAGCAGATTTGCCATCATCAAAGGTTTTGTTTTGTACTAATCCTAATCCACCATTCCTCCAGCAGAGAACATTTACTGATTAGATTTGACCTAATTATTATGTTATTATACAAAATTTCCTCCTAAAACCAGCAAACCAACTGGGAACAGCCAAAGTGAAACAGACGGACAGGAACATTTTAAAGTCTACTTTAATTGACTTAAAAATTCTTCCACTGTCGTATTTAAAGGAGAATCCAAAGTGTAATGAAAAAAAAACCCCTAACTTTTTTATTTACCCCTTCTGCGGCTTCGGGCAATGGGAGTTCATGGCATCTTCTTTCTTCTGTCTTTTTCTGAAGTTTTGGAGCATGCACAGTTGGAGTAGATTTCCATACCCACAGCACATGAGCCAAAAGTCCCAAAAATATCCAGAAAAATTTCGGAATTGTTTCAGGTCCATAAATCTACTCCAACTGCACATGCTTCGAAAACTTCCAAAAAAGATAGAAAGAATATGGCTGCCGAATGGGCCGAATCCACTGGAGGTGTAAATAAAAAATTAAGGGCATTTGCCCAGGGTGGGGGGGAGGATGGAGGTCTACACAGGGTAGGAGGCATTTTTTTACAGAAAAAATACATAAATGGAGGACACTCCTTAATATGTTATCAATTTGCAGCCAAAACTACTTGTATACGTAAATTTTTGCAGAGGTGCCAAAACCCAGGTGTGTACCTACTACACTCCCCTTACTCAACTATCCATACATGTGGGAATGCACACTCACAATAATCAAGCTTTAATCTACGGGTGTATGCATTTAAATTTTTACAAAATAATTTCAAAATACAATCCAATTCACATGTACAATGTACACATAGTGCAAATTACAATCATTTTACATAAGAATATACATACCCCAAGGGAGAATAAATGCACAGTATGGCACACAGATATACCTACAAGTAGCAGATACGCAGGCCACTGCTGAGAAACCCCAACGTTTCGGCCACAAGCCTTTATCAAGGGGATTCTCTCTACAAAATGATTGTAATTTGCACTACGTGTACATTGTACATGTGAATTGGATTGTATTTTGAAATTATTTAGTAAAAATTTTTATGCATACACCCGTGGATTAAAGCTTGATTATTGTGAGTGTGCATTCCCACAAGTATGGGCATTTTTTGACAGGTTGGATTCTTTTTAAGAAAAAAGGAAAAAATAAAAAAAGCATGTTCTGTAACCAAAATGATAATATAAGGATAAGCACAAATAAAGATCCCCAGTTCGTGTTTGAAAACAATATGCTATCCAGAGAAAATGCTGGCATACATGTATTGAATCATTTATCGGGAAACCTATTATCCAGAAAGCTCAGATTTATGTAAAGGCCATCACCCATAGACTCCATTTTGTCCAAATAATCCCAATTTTCAAAAAATGATTTACATTTACTCTGTAATAATAAAGCAGTAGCTTGTACTTGATCCGAACTAAGACATAATTAATCATTATTGGAACCAAAATTATTTTCTAGTAGACTCCAAATTGTGGAAAAATCTGTTTTCCAGAAAATCCCAGATACCGAGCATTCTGCATAATAGATCCCATACCTGTGTATACATTTGGCATGTCCTACAGCTGGAGCTCTTTAAAGGTGATGAAGAATACTTAAAGAGAGTTGGTGGGTAGTGAAACATCTTTAATGCTTGCTCAGCAAGTCCAGTTGCTCTAGATTTACTTCTACTAGATATACTATGACTGGATGGATGAAAACCTTCATAGAAACAAAATACAGTAGTAATTAGTTCAAAGGGTGGTTCACCTTTCAGTCAACTATTAGTATGTTATAGAATGGACATTTTAAAGCAATTTTTCAGTTGGTCTTTTATTGTTTTGTGCCTTCTTCTGGCTCTTTCCAGCTTTCAAATGGGAGTCACTGACCCCATCAAAAATTGCTCTGTAAGGCTACAAATGTATTATTATTATAATTACTATTACTATGTATTGTTTATAAACATCTTTGTATTCAGGCCTCTCCTATTCATATTCTACTCCTTATTCAAATCAATGTATGGTTGCTAGGGTAATTTAGACCCTAGCAACCAGATTGTTGAAACTACAAACTGGAAAGCTGCTCAATAAAAAGCTAAATAAGTAAACAACCACAATTAATAAAAAATTAAACCCAATTGCAAATAGTCTCAGAATATTGCTCTCTACATCATAGTAATAGTTAACTCAAAGGCGAACATCCTATTTCAGAAGAGAGTTGGGAGATTTTGGCAAGCAGTGTCTTGAAAGAGAGAAAATGTCCAAAACAGCTAAATTTTGCCAAATGCATTGGAGTCAACGGTAAAGCAAAGTTACTTTGTTATTAAACTCCTCCACATACCCGCTCTCTAGTGCTCATTGGAATCACGGAAAGGCACAGTGTTATTAAGATTAATGCGGCTTTATTATACGCACCAACAGCATGACAGACAGTGGGATGGTGAGAGTGCTACGCGTTTCGTGCCCTTAGCTCTCCTGGCACTTCGTCAGGGTCATGTGGTTACTTTGTTATTAAGGCAGCTTTTAGCTCTGGTGGTTTTGCCCTACATGGTTAGATAAGTTTCTTCCACTGTGCTACTGTTCTTCATGGAAAAAAGCTCCCATGTTACCAGTTCTTTCCTAACATGGCACCTGGACAGCTCCCTAGATAGATGGGGGGGCTCTGCTTCAATTTGTTTATGTGGAAGTCAAGGGAAGCATAATAATAACAGCTTTTTCCAGCTTAAAATTTTTTATATTTTTTTGGCAAAATAAAACTCATGGAGAAATTCTACTACATATTCTTAAACATTTTCACTGCTGATGGTCCCTAGAGATCAGAGTTGAAATAACTGTGTGTGAGTACAATGGGGGAGTGAAAGCCAGATTGTAGAGTTCAGGGAATTGAAATAAACAGAAAAATGTTTTTCATTTCCATTTCAGTGAGGTTAGTGGGTGTTGGAGGAAAAATTGACAGGCTCAAGTTGTTTGACATTTGAAAGAGCTCTAAGAAGAACACATGATGAAAGCCAGATTGTGAAGGATCATTAAGCCTATACAGAGGGGGACTTGAAGAACAGAGAACATAATGTTTGACATGATCTTTATGCAATTATTCAATTTGAAGGGGATTCGATTAGAGAACAAAACAATATTTTTGGTTTATTGTCCGAACTACCAAATATTGGTAAGAAAGACAACAAAACACTATGGGACTGATTTATTAACATATCACATTTCTTTGCTCTAAAAAAAATGCATGATAGTAATTATGCTAAACTGCAAAAAAAATTGTTTTTTATTGAGTAAAAAAAATTAAAAACACAAACACTTTGTCATGTAAAAGCTGGCAAGGTCATGTAGAAGTCAATGGAAATCGTCTTTTTTCCAAAGTAAAAAACGTTTGAAACGTTTGGATGTTTTTTCCGCACAATAGAAGTTTGGAGGTACCGTGAATACACCACTTTGCAATGAGCACTGCGTCTTCCGTTTGCTTTTCTGTTACTGATGCACAAATGAAGCATAGGGCAGGCAGAGTAGGGTACACACGGGGGGATAGGGCAGGTACACACAGGGAGCATAGAGCAGGCAGAGTATGGTACACACAGGAAGCATAGGGAAGGCAGAGTAAGGCACACACAGGGAGCATATGGCAGAATACCAAGGAGACAGATAAGTAATGTATGTATGTATATTTTAATTTGTATAGCGCTCCTTGAGGGCAAAGCACTGTGCAGCAACAATAAATTAGTAGTAACAAACAAGGGTTCACTGCATTCATAAGTAACAATAAGTGCACTATTGGAAATACAATTCACATAAATATAAAATACAGTATAATCACGCAGTGTCAAGGAGACAAAAGGATGGAGGACCCTACCCCGTGGGGCTTACAGTCTAAATGGGAGGGTAACGTACCGACACAATTCAGAGGGGTATTAAAGTGCTGCAATTTACAGTGGGTGAAACTGTCATCTAAGTGCCAGTTCCCAGTTCAGGTGTTATCCAGGTGCTCCCAAATGTAGTCTCTGAGTTTTGTTTTAAAAACATTGAAGGAATATGGAGTATGATAGAAGTAATATTTTATACTATGTATCATAAAAAGTCAGGTAAAAGTTACTACCTCAGATTTTTTTGGTGGAGTTTTTAAAGGTGAAAACTCAACTGAACTGAGTTCAGTTCATGGATGGGAGTTTTAATAGAAAAAAAGATACATTTTACCAATAGTAAATAACCTTCTAAATATCCAACAAAATCTTACTTATTCCAATGTTATCATAAAGACTTTAAACCCATCTCACTAAACAGTAAATATAAATACGGAAAGAAGTTTCAGAGAGTTGGAAAATGTTCATGATCTTGGGATCAAAGCAGAAAGGCCACAAACAGAATTGGTCTTTTAACCACAAGCCTCGTATAATTCTGGTCCTTGGAAAATGGAAAAACAATATATATAATAAACAACAGGCATGGGGAGACAATTTCACTCAAAACATCCAGTGCCTAAGACTAAAAAACCACTTTTGTCTACAACTGAGGATTCATTGAGCAACAGCTGCAAAAATACTTCCACCAACAGACATTTCAGGGCTTAGAATTATAAAACAGGTTCAGGAAGTATTTTCCCTAAAAAAATGCTGGGTATGCAGGAAATACAATGAAAAATATAGGCTGAAAAGCAACATAGGTTTAAAGCTTAAAGGGCAAGTCAACCCTGAAATAAAATTTTGCCTAATAAAAAAAAAATCATAATCCTAAACAACAATCCAATTTACATAAATAAAATATTTCGAGTGCTTTTAAATTTTTTTGTAAAAACAAATGCTCTTGAAAGCAGCATTTGCTTAATTCCTGCTTGTTTATTTTTAAATAATGTTGAAAATGTTGAAAAAGTAACAAGATTGAATGGCAGTTACCACTATTTCAAAGCTATGTTGAGCCGACTCTGACCAAACCAGACTTGAAGTTCCACGTAATAGTGTTCAAAGTGGCTCCACAACTGAAGCATAGTTGGGAAATAAGATCTGAAAATCAGATGGAGTAGGTGCTTGTGTAACAGCATTGACATGGTCAGGCAGTAATCCCAGTATGACCCAGAACTGACAGCTGAGTTTGTCTGAAGTGGCATTTGAAAAGGTTCAGTTTCAGTACTTCAGAATCAATGCATTTCAGAACATTTTCTAGGTACTTGTCATGAAGATACATAGTTGGAGCATAAACAATTATATCATCCAAGTAGCACTGCACAACTGGTATGTCATGGGAGTATAGAAGACATCAGTTTTTTAAAACAACTCGGTGCTTAAGCCAGTCCATAAGGTACACGCTTGAACCAAAACAAACCATCATGGGTGATAAATGCAGTGAGGTCTCTGCTTTCCATATGCAGTAATACTTGATGATAAGCATCAAGGTCTAGGGTGGAAAAGAATTTTGCTCCTCAAAGTTCTGAAAATATTTCCTCTATGTGTGGCAAAGGATGATTATCCATAACAACTGCTTTATTAGGTCCATGGAGATCAATACACAATCAAACACCTCCAGTTTTCTTCAGTGTTACAACAACTGGTGAAACCCATTCGGAGGATTCAGATTTTTCAATCAAATCTTGCTCTACCAGTTTCTTTAGTTCCTGTGAGACAGCCACCTTTATAGAGTAGGGCAATCACATCTGGCATACTGGTTTTGCATCTGGTCTCAGCTTAATTTTGTGTTAAACGTTTGTTGCACAACCCAATGAAGTGTTGCTTTGTGGTGAAATTTTAGACACTGGCTGCGTGGCAGGCACTGGTGCTTTAGTAATGAGACCATCAACTAATTGTAAGTTTAATGTAGCAAAGAGATCCCTTCCAAGTATAGCAGTACCCTTATTCACAATATAAGGGTCACATTGTGCAATATTTGATTCAAATTGTACAGTCACTGGCAAGCAACCAAGCACTGGGTTTGGATACTTTAAGTAGTATAGAAACAGCTGAACCTGTATCAAGCATTAGGTAAATGGGGCGTCCCTTGTCAGCAGAAGCAGTATTGACATTGACAGTGCACATAAGCGTGTCTGGAATATACCGTAACATTTGAAGCAGTGACTTCATGAACATCTTTAGCAGAACTATGGTAGATCTTAGCAAAATGTCCTACTTTTTTGCATTTGTAGCACTGTACAGCTTTTACAGGACATGTAGCATAATCTGCAGTGTGCTGTGCTGAACCACAGCAGAAGCATATCTTTTATTTGTATTTCCTGCACGTTTTTTTTGTCCCTCTATTTGGTCTCTTAGCATTTCATCTGTAACAATTCCAAATGCACAGGTAACAATCAGCTCTCTCAAAGTGGCTACAAATTGTTCTGTGGATTTACAGTTTCATAAGTCTCATCAGGTAATGGTAATGTATAGAATGTCCCTCTGCTCCCAGGCAGTGAATAAGTAAAGCATGCTTTCTAGCAGCAGAAATACCCTTATTCAGCAGCAATAATGTAATTGTCAAACATTCAGATCCAAACAGTAAAAGGTATGGTCGGCTCACCAGGGTTTGGGAGAAAATCTGCAGGCTGCTGCAGAGGTAGAAGAGACATCTCTTTGCCAATTTATGTTTTTTGTAGCCGAGGATGAGCAGAGTGTAAGAGTGCTTTATTAGCAGGTTCATGCAGCCATTACACTTCAACAGTAAGTAAGTTTAGCTTCTCAACAGCTGCTCAGAGTCCACTGAGCATGTGAGTGGCACAGACACTTTCCAAAATGGTGACCCCCTGTAACAAGTTTGAGTCGTGGATCATTGCTGCTTTCAAGAAGCTGAAACTTTTGGCTGGTGTAGTAAGTTCGGCCATATTCATTTTAAGGTTTATTTCTCCTTTTAAGACCAATTTTTCTTGACAATCGCATTAAGTAGTTGATATGTTCCTCATTACTTCGGTGCCATTTCCTTTCCCGATATCGCCCTGACTTTAGTGGGGATATAGGGTTAAGATCCCCTCATTTGGTGACCTTGTATGGGCACCTTTAGCAGCAATCAGGCCCGGATTTGTGGCCACATAGGCTTCAATGAAATAACAATGCCACGATCGGTACAGTCTCCGGGTTACGTACGAGATAGGGTCTGTAGGTTTTTTCTTAAAATTAATTTGTATGTAAGTTGAAACATATACAGTTACTTATTAAATGCAACATAGACAGATGTTTCACTTTATTTTGACCTTTCTGTGCATATTTATTTTTACCTTTCTGTGCTCTGCAGCAGACAACACATGTCAGAGGGGATTGGGGCAGGTGGTTTATTAAAGCTAAATGCTAATAAAGGCCAAGCATGTATGTATGTTACTGTAATAGCCTCTGTATGTAAGTGTGAGTTGTATGTAAGTCTTGTGTATGTAACCAAGGACTCCCAGTTTTTACAAAACAGAGACAATCTTGCTAAGTAAGTGTATTACTTTAATATCACCACTGACATAAATAAAGTCATTAGATACACTAACAAATGTACTCTGCTTTTCTGCATCAGCACATTGAAGTAATAGTTTAGTTGACATTAGTCCATCCATATGAATCTGTAGTGTTATGCGCTGTGTGTCATGTGTGTTTTCTCTTATATTCATTAACTCAACGTTCTATGAAAGAGTCCACATGACACTTGAAGCCTCTTACAGTTTGTATTTTTTACACGTGCTTTTTACAGTATGTAAGTATAAGTCAATGCAAAGTAAGCACAAGTGTAAAGGGAATTGTAATGGCCTGACTGTGTGCCTATTGCATGGTCTCAACGGCCGTACCCCAGTTTGTTGATTGGCAGCTTTGATGAGTACTTCTCAGAAACCGATGAAGCAATGAAGTAGCCCTGTCTAAGGAATTTACTTATTTTAAAAGAGGCCCTCAAAATCTGCTGGTCCTGGTCTGCTTTTTTTTTTCATTGCAGCACTCCTAATATGTCACAATGCAATTTGGGAAATGATTGTGCTTTCTTAGAAGAAATAATTATGTCAGTTTCAGCATTATTTAGGTTTGACATACGTCGGCCATATTTCCAAAGCATTCTGGACAACAAGTAGTTAGCATAGGTAGACAGCACCTTCTGACATTTTCCATGCCTTGCCTTGATTTAGTTCTCCTTTAAGTAATTGAACACCATCCAGTTCAATGGGGTTTTAGATAAGAGCTCAGTGGCACAGATGTTGCAGTAAGGAAATTATTGATTCAGGATAAAATATTGTTTAATCTCTATAGTTTACTGAGCCGTATCCATTGTTACTGCTTGGTAACATATATAGATTAATCTGCCCCCAATGTGGTTTCTTCATACAGTTTTCTTTTATTTATTGAACATTTGTGTTGTCACTGAGGAGTTGTGCTTATTGGTTATCATGGTTTTGCCATGTTTGCCAGTGTCACTTTGAATTTGAATTTTGGCTTTGTAGCTTTCATTTGTTCTTTTTTCTTCATTTATTACATCAGATATAAAATTCACATTCTATAGTCTGCAAGGAGAAGGTTATTTATCAAAGGTTGAATGTTTGAGTTTTTTTATACCTGGTATGTTAGAGTTTTTTATACCTCAAATGTCCTTGAATGGTTTCTTATTTAAAGGGTTTGCGTGTGTTAAGAATGGCTAATTCTAAGCAACTTTTCAATTGATCTTTATTTTTTAAGTTTTTTTCATTATTTGCTTTATTCATCTGAGTCTTTCCAGCTTTAAAATGGGTGTCACTGACCCCATCTAAAAACAAATACTCTGTAACGCTACAAATGTATTGCTACTGCAGGTATGGGATCCGTTAT
>CM044435.1:9826520-9850324 GCA_024363595.1 Xenopus borealis
TCTGTGTGGCACTGTATCAAATGCTTTAGCGAAGTCTAAGTAAATCACATCCACAGCAATTCCATAATCGAGGTCCCTGCTTACCTTTTCATAAAAAGTTGTTTGGAACTAAAAAATCACCCCCAAAAGCCCGTGCGCCGAACCCCAGCTCCGCCTCTGAAGAAAGAAGACAGCACCAGTGAACCCAGAGGACAGAACAGTCTCGGGGCACAGTCTGTTTGCCAGAAAGTTTGGAATTACATAAAGACCATTTCCCATAGACTCCATTATAATCAAATAATCCATTTTTTAAAAAATGCTTTCCTTTTCTCTTTAATAATGAAAAAGTTACTTGTACTTGATCCCAACTAAGATATAATTGATCCTTATTGGAGGCAAAACCAGCGTATTGGGTTTTTTCAATGTTTAAATTATTTTCTATTAGTCTTAAGATATGAAGATCCAAACTACGGAAAGCCCTGTTATCCGGAAAGCGCTATGTCTGAGCATTCTGGATAACAGGGCCCATTCAGATGCAGCGACTTGGATTTGTGTGTTAAATGTGTCTTGACTCAGGGCTAATTGAAGAAACTGTGTTATCTAAAGTCATCTTAACTCATTTAATGCATTTAACCTTTTCATTAGCATACCAAAGCACCATTGTTCACAATGATGAACACTTTAATTAGATGGGATGTTGTGACGCAATTTTCTGTGTTAAATGAGACAAGTGTGAAGTCTGAGTTTAGTTATTCAGTGTCAAACACACAATCCAAAGTGGCTTGATCTGTACCTGTACTACCTTTTATTAATTATTTCTATTCAGACCCTCCTATTCATATTCCAGCCTTATTCCAATCAATGCATGGACCCTAGCAACCCAAATTTCTGAAACTGCAAACTGGAGAGCTGCTGAATAAAAAGCTAAATAACTAAAAAAAAACACACACAAATCATAAAAAAATTTAAACCAATTGAATTGTCTCAGTATATTGCTCTCTACATTATACTATGCAGGCTATTAACATATTCAAATGGTTCAAGAGACCTCTGCCGTTTACTCCTACATGACCTTCACAGGTTTTCAATGGTGTATTCCAGCTATTTACAGGGTTGGTGTTTGTACTACTGTGCACTTTGCATGCATGCGCAATAGTACAAACCGGCAAATGCGTCCTACTGAGCATGTGCCGCCAAGCACCGACAGATCCAGGAACCTACACGGAGAGGACAGTAGCCACTTAGGGGCATATGCCCGCAAGGGGGGGGGAAGACCAGGGAAGGAGGAGGGAGGGTGGCCTACGGGAGGGGGACAGGGATTGAATTCTCCTTTAAGCTTACTAGAAAATCATGTAAACATTAAATAAATCCAATAACATGGGTTTGTTTCCAATAAGGATTAATTATATCTTATATCTAGTTTGGATCAAGTACAAGCTACTGTTTTATTATTACAGAAAAAAAGAGGAATACTTTTTAAAAAGTTGTATTATTTGGATTAAATGGAGTCTATGGAAGATGGACATTCTGGATTATGGGTTTCCGGATAATGGATTCCATTCATGTATAACATTACATAGTTACATAGTTAAATTGGGTTGAAAAAAGACCGAGTCCATCAAGCTCAACCCCTCCAAATTAAAAACCCAGCATACACACACACACATCTCCACTCTTTCAAACACAAACCATATATGCCCATAGCTATACTAACTGTAGAGTTTAGTATCAAAATAGCCTTTGATATTATGTCTGTCCAAAAAATCATCCAAACCCCTCTTAAAAGCATCAACAGAATGAACCATCACAACATCACCCGGCAGTGCATTCCACAACCTCACCGTCCTGACTGTGAAGAACCACCTACGCTGCTTCAAATGAAAGTGTTCTCTTTCTGAAAAATCTTTGTTATTAAAGCCCTCACATCCTAATCTATAACTCTGACTTTTTATGCACACATACAGTAGCAAAAATGAAAGGCTGTTCTTTTTTTAACCTGGTGCCTTCCCATGCTGGCGATGCTGCATTACAGCAGTATTGTATATTCCTATGTGTACTGCTAACATTTGGAAGCTTTTTATGGTTTGTGGTTAAATCTACATTTAGTTTTTCCAGCCTTTAAACACTATCCCCTGCTTTCCCCAGTGTCAGAGTTCTTTTGCTACCATTGGATAATATGATTAAAGAGTGATTTAAAGTTGTTTACAAAATTAATGTTCAGGTTCCATGTAAGTTTGTTGCTTTTGGTTACATTGTATACAAATAGTAGTTCTTGAAAACCCAGATGTCATCAAATTGGTCCCCAAGAGAGAATGAAAATCATGGCAGTTTGAGTTTTGGACTGTAAATCAGATTCAACAGCTTTTTACAATTTATTGACCTGTTTTTTTGCAATGGAAAAGATAATAGAAAACACTACATTGAGGAGTGTTACCAGGGTTGTTGTTCGAATGTTTATACTGAATACTGACCAGTCCAAAAAACAGAAATCCCAGTGTGAAGCTTAGATTCTCAGAGGGTGAGTGGAACCTGGCATACTGAAGCATTACTAAAGTTAATTGTAGTAAGCGAATAAGAACCTGAGCTAAGCTATTAGTTGGCTGACAATGGCAATAGGGCACCATAATATGCAACGAGATCATGAATACGCAAGAACCCATGTATAACTTCTAATGATGTGCGCCAACTTGTGATATAGCAGATTATTACAGGTATGCTTCACCTTTAAGTTAACTTTTAATATGTTACAGAACGGTAAATTCTAAGTAACATTTCAGTTGGTCTTCATTATTATTTTTTGGAACATGGCAGGTGACTGTGGGAGTGCTTATATGAGTTCCATTAAATATAACAAATTAAATTCACTTGTGAGAGGGGAAGCGAAATAATAATAATAAAAAATAAATAAAAAATGGCAATAAAAAGAAATTAGTTTCTGTAATTATTTTCCTGGATTTGATTGAATGAACTGAATATTTCCAGAAGGAAAGAATGCAAATGTAAAAATTTCCAAAGGTTATTAGACATTGTTAGTGCTTCTTGGCACATAAACTGGATTACTGTTATATTGTTTCTACTGTTAGTTAAAGACTTATCTTTAAATCCCCAGCCTCTGGGAGCAGAGAACTCAAGAGACAGACTGCAATTAGTGTCAGCTCACAAGTGCTTCTATGCAGGAATAAAGAAAGCTGCTTGTATAAAGCTGTTACACTGGCTGCAAAAAAGACATCATTAGGCCAATTTAGATGAAAGAGCTTCTGCCATGTTTGACTGATATATGTAATCCTCCAGTAATCGTCCAGCACAAAACACGAAGAGTCATTTAATGCAAAGGAATGCTCACAAAATCAGCCCGTTATTATTATCATTTCCATTTTATAAGTCCAAAAAATTTCCAGTTCAAGTAAAATAAAAAAAAAAAGGGTTTTCTGCGTTGGTCAGTCAAATGTAATACAGGTATGGGACCTGTTATCCTGAATGTTTCGAGACCTGGGGCTTTCTGGTTATCATCTTTCTGGAATTTGGAACGTTATACCTTAAGTCTACTAGAAAATATTTTAAACATTAAAGGGGGTATTAACTGAAACTCAAAAGTATCTCATCTTTTTTATTAAACCCAACTCCCAACCACGATTATAACTTATTTATTGATAAAATAACTTGAAAAATGTGATGCAAGAAAAGACTAGATAAAACTAACAAAAAAATCAAATTGTACTGATTTTTTGAGCTCGACTCCGGGATTGTTAGATTTTTTCAGGTTTACCCCTGAGTTTTTTGGATATACAGATGAAACCCAGTGCAGTTCATGATGTCTTCAATTTGTAAAAGGGACATCTGCCATTGACTTCTACATGACTTCAACAGGAATTTCTCGGATTTGGGCAGCTTTGGGGTATAATAAAAGTTTTTTTTAATTAACTTTCCTCTAAAAATTCAGGTTTTTCCCCCAAAAAACCTTGACCAGAAAAAATGGAGGTTTGGTAAATAAACCCAAAGGGATTGTTTATGTAGCCAATAAACTTTAATTATAACTTAGTTGAGATCAAGTACAAGCTACTGTTTTAGTATTACTACAGAGAAAAAGGAAAACATTTTTTAAAGTGTGGATTATTTGTATAAATTGCAATACATGGGAGACGGCATTCCCTTAATCTGGAGCTTTCTGGATAATGGGTATGCAGCAAACAAATATGGTATTGTTTTTTTTTTGTGATTTAGTAACTAGATCTGAACCTGATAATTTCTTTCAATAGGCAGTGAAACACATTAGAAGCAGAACTGATGGTAGTTACATTACTGACATTACTTTGGTTCTAGGGTCCCTGTACATTTTGATCTGTGGACCGGTACAGAGGCAAATTATTTTGCCCTGCTGTAAATTATACCCAGTGTTGGACTGGCCCACTGAGATACCAGGAAAACTCCTGGTGTTCCCAGGTGGGCCTCTTGCTTCTAATCATTTGGCCTATTTCATGGTTATTCCCTATTTCTTTATGGGAACAAAGAGGTGAGTAGGTACAGTATAAAAAGTGGGCCCTCAGCCTAAGGTTTGGTGTCAAAGTCTAAGTCCGATACGGATTATACCTTACACGAGCTAGTGATAGGCACATTTACATATGGCATATAGTGCTGCATACTCTGGCTGCATCTTGGGCAAAAAAAAAGAGTTATTTATGCTGATATGTAGTGCAATATACAAGTTCTAGTATGGTAAATGCACCCTTATTAGTGTCTGCATTAGTGAAGGGTAAAGGCCATAAAATATTTCTTTGAAGTGGAGTCTTCAGAATTTGGAGAATGCTTCATTATGCAGCAGAAAAGGACAGGGTGGGAATGAAAGCAATGCACACGTTAACAGTTGCGAAACACAAGTTATTCTTTTAGCAGAACAATAGCCTAGAGCACTGACACTTACTACTGACAATTTTGTCTGAAAAGAATTAGAAAGACATCTTAAAGAGATTTTTTTTTATAATGCTATTCATATACAGGTATGTGATCTGTTATCTGTAAACGCTTATCCAGATAGTTCTGAATTACAGTCCCATAGACTCCATTTTATCCAAATAATCCAAAATTTTACAAATGAATTCCTTTTTCTCTGTAATAATAAAACAGTAGCTTGTACTTGATCCAAACTAAGATATAATGAATCCTCATTGGAAGCAAACCCAGCCTATTGGCTTTATTTAATGTTTACATGATTTTCTAGTAGACTTAGGTAAGAAGATCTAAACTACAGAATGGATATCTCCCCGTTAATTACTAGAGCTTGTGTATGACATTTAAGTCCACCGAAGTATTTGTCTTTTAATGGTTTCCTTTAAACCTTGATCACTATACACACCTAAAGGCTGTCACCAAAAATGATTTTAACAAACAAGGAAAAGTTGTGCTCACGTGTTGTATGAATGGGACGTAGTCCATTTTTAAAGGGTCAGGCAATTCGAACCAGGAAAGGAAATAATTCTTTGAGCTGGGAGCATTTGTACATTTATTGTTAAAGTTGTGCTCACCACTAATTGAAAACCATTAGGCGGGGGTGCAATGAGGCTGTGACCACAAAATACATAGGCAAAGACAAGAGGTCGTCTGCACTCAACCCATTATCAATATATTTAAGACATTGAGACATTTTGTGCATTCACTACTAAAAAATGCGTTCTTTAGTAGCTGTATGCACTAAATGTCTCAATGTAAAATAAATATATTGAGTGCAGAGGACCTTTTGTATCTGACCAAAAATAATTTGTCTCTGGTTGGCCCAAAAACATACTTGAAATTCCCAAGCAGCTTAAGAGATACACGTTGAAGGTGGCACTCTGGGTCGACTAATAACCCTATCAAACTTCTTTATGCAGAAACAGCAGTATGAGAGGAGGAGCTGCCAAAAAAAAAAGTTCAGCCAAACAGTTTGACCTGGAGCTTTGCCTATGGCTTCATATAGTGTTTCAATATTGTCCAAGGCGTGGCCTAAAACCATTACCACCAGATTTGTCAAATCACAGAAATCACTTGCCAAATGTGAAATGCCTTGGAAAAAGACAGTTGAACTTTGAAACCAAATACCAGCAACATAGTAGGAACTCAAACTGATTTAAAATTTTAGATATGGAAAATATGTTGCCATTTACAATCCCATTAATACGGATCATTTATTTTGCTTGCAACTGTTGCCTGCTCAGATCTATCAAAATGTTAGATTAGAGTTTACCACTGAAAAACAAACCCACTTTCTATCCATTCCCATGGGGATCTTTTCAAATGTTTTTATCAATGGGTGAAAGCTAAAGTTCACCATCTGGCAAACACCCTTTAAAAACACTATAAAAATTGTTGTTTTTTTTTGCTGAAAGCTCTTCGACATTTTTTAAAAATGTGCCCCTTATTCTTCTTACTGGAGTGTGGAGCTACTGTATTAAGAAAATCTGGCTACATAAGGCTTGATGGTACTTTGGTCCAGTTAATGGGCTTATGTTGCTATGTATTGAGTTCAAGCAAATTACTTAAGAGGGCCAGGCAAAGTTTAGGCCTATTACACATGAGCATTGTGTACTGTACTGACACATCCAAGTGCCAATGGAAGGTGAAATGCAACTTTAATTCCAGGGTGAAATGCTAATGTATTAGAGCCTTTAGAGTTGTAAACTAATTGGGATGTGAAGAGATTCAATAATGACCAATCCACAAGATGCTGGCAGGCATAACGGTCACATGAGTGCACTTGTTAGGAACAGACACCATGACAATGACAGTCATCCAGTTAGTTTCCTTCATTGCAGTCTAAGAAGAAAAAAACAGAAGTAGTTTTCAGAGGAATTAATGGCAGGTATATTGGCAGTTCAGGAGGTTCCTGTGTTAAAGCGGAACCTTTCTTTTCGAAAAGTAATTTAATAATTTATTTCCATTACCCACAGTCAAATCCCTAGATGGCTCAGTCTTTATTACAGAACTGTTCATTATTTCATCGTTAGGCCAAAGGTGCTCAGACGCTTGGGCTGGATAACAGAGGGGTCAATAGTCGATAAGCTCGAAAACGAATTAAAGTAGGATTTGTGACAAATGCTTATTCAGTCTCCTAGATAATCCTGGATGCCAAGCCTCACATCCAATTAAGAATAATAATTATTTGTTGTCCTAGATAATATTCAGGGATTACTACGATTATGTAACAAGCCCGGTACAAGAAATTGTCAACCAATGCTTAAAGTTAGGGCCACACCATATAGTTCTTGGCCTGGGGCAGATTTCAGCACAAAATCTCACATTTCAAAGCCGAAATCTACCATTTGTGCCTGCATCCGATCAGAGGTAATGTTTCCAAGTGAGGGCAGGGCAGCAACAAAGGAACAGCGGGGACTGTATTCTTGGCCTGCATTTCTCATAGGCCATAATCCATATGGTGTGGGCTCTAGCCTTAAAGGAGAAGTAAACCTGTTCTGAAAAAACCCTCCCCTGTGTAGGCCTGTGAGTCTACACAAGGGAGGGTTTTTTTGGAACAGGTTCACTTGGGCACATGGGGTAATGCTTGGGTATACTAAATTCAGGGTATCAAGCAACAGTCATTTAAATGTACAGTTTTTAAGATAGTTGCACAGACACCATATTTGTTGAGGGTTGGGAGCTTCTTCCATGTATTGTGACCACCTGTGCATCAACATTTTGGGAGATTCACCCTCCCTTCGTCAGGATACAAACATTAGTGCTACCACAACATTTAAGGCATACAAAGTCCCACCCTACTGCCCATAATTCCCTAAGGAGAATCATAGGAAAGGTGAAAGATGTGGTATATTTACATGCGCTATGGTTCTCCTTCAGAGGACAGCGGCAACCAAACTGTTGCAGTTGTCACTGCTCTTATCCACTAAAGTCTGTGTCTGTAAGGAACTTACCTCTGCCCTTCCTCAAAATGGTGCCTCCGTCTCCCGAGCCTCTTTCCGCGTGCGTCATCGTGAGCGCGTCTCGTCGCAGGCGGTACGTCGCGGGCGTCAATGCGCGCGCGTTACGTCACGTCGCAGGCGGTACGTCGCGAGCGTCCTTACGCAGGCGGGCGCCAAATTCGGCGCAGGCGCGGGGGGTTAAATAGACGCCACTGGGAGCAGTTCTTTGCGAAGTGTTCGGCGCTCCTGTGAAGTCACTAAGCTATTACTCTCCATATTGAATTTCCTGTGTGCCGACTTGGCCTGTTTTCAAAAAGCGCGCCGCTCCGTGTGGATACGCGCCGGCGTTTTCAAGCAACGCCGGTGCGCTTGGGTACGTGGCTATTCGGGGAGGTTCGGGGGCTACAAGTCGCGGCGAGAAGTCGCCAGGAGACAAAATGCCCCCGAATCTCCCCGTCTGGCCTAGCCCTAAGAAGTTGTCTTCTAGTGAAAGATATGATCTAATAGTATATATGCTGTGCCTTTCTAGCCCTCATTTGTATTTTGCCTGACGAAGGGCCTTGGTGCTCTGAAAGCTTGCAATGTACTTTTATTGTTAGCCAATATAGGTATCACTTGTACAATACTTTTTGTATGTTTTTTTTTTTATTTATTTTTGCTACTCACTAACAAGGTACTACAGTTTTTTTTTGTGCTTAATCTCTTCAAGTAAAAACTAAGAGCCTACCTTTTATAGCACTAGAACATTATTCTAGTCTTGTGCCTACCGACTATGCCTGACCATGTACACTTTTTCATCTCCAATTTGTACCCGTATGTTAACCTCCCATCCACTTAGTCTGAAAGCAATACAGGGCAGGGACCTCCTTCCACTATCCCCACACTCTTTGTCCTATGATTCTGATATATTTATTAAGTGATTTGTCTCCCCTCTGTATACTTTTATATATATATTGTACTTTTATGCACTGTACAGCGCTGCGGACCCTTAAAAGTGCTGATGCTACTTCACAGCGCTTTACAAATAAAGTTATACATGCATACGCAATGGTAAACTAAGTTAAACTAAAAGATGTTAGTCGTTGCATTTGTAATCCTAGGGTTGCCTTCACAATTCGCATTTTATACGGAGGCACTGACAATTCAAGTTCAGCAACACCTTTCAAACATTTACAAATCCAGAAACTATGTGTTGCATTTATTCTTCTATGTTATTTTGCCTCAATTATTCCACAGTGCCATCCACAATATACAAGTGTTATTTATTAAGCTCAAGCAAAGCTTGGTGAAGGTTTTTGTATCAGAAGCTTAATAGCTTTTAAAAGCTCTTTATAGTTCATATAGGCTGTTTTGCAGGGGGGGGGAAGCTGTATACAGTGTACTTTGCAGACATTGGTACATTAAGCAACCCACACAGCCTATTAAAAAGTTAAAGCAAAGTTAAATAAGTTAATAAAATGCATACTCGGGGTTGGGGAGATTACGTTTGTGGATGCTGCAGACAAATAGAATTGCAGGTATCTCTCCCAGGTAATATGGTCTGTTAGAGTAGGGATCTCAATGGAAAGGGATTTGGGTAGATGGGTTTTCCTGAGGTTCCCACTGGAGGTGATTCAGGTCCACTAAAGTGTAGAAGTACAGGTGAAGTGGATTATGCTCTGTCAGTGAATATTGTTGTGGCCCATACTACTTCATATTGATATCTAGGTACTACTTGAATATTCCCTGATGTTCCCACTGAAGGAGATTTGGGTCCACTAAAGGATATTACAGTGGTGAAGGGGATTGCACTCTGTCAATGAATATTGTTGTGACCCATGCTACCTCATATTGATATTAGGTACTATTTTAATATTGCCTGAGGTTCCAACTGAAGGTGATTCAGGTCACTACAGAGTTGTAGTGGATTGTGTTCTGTCAGTGAATATAGTGGTAACACATACTACTTTATAATAATACCAGGTACTACTTGAATACCGTATTTCTCTGTTTTGCTGAATAAACATTTGTTATGGAGTCCACAATCCACCATACACTAATGTGATGAGGGCCCAGCTGAGAAAGAGGACCCAAAGTAATATTGTGTTTGTGAAGATAGTATTGAGGTTTGTGTCAAAATCTGATGTTGGAATGTGACTAACACATCCATCATGTAGATCAGGGATCCCCAACATTTTTTTACTTGTGAGCCACATTCAAATGTAAAAAGGGTTGGGGAGCAACACAAGCATTAAAAAGTCTCTTGGGGTGCTAAATAAGTGCAGTGATTGACTATTCGGTAGCCCCTCTGTGGACTAGCAGCCTACAGGAGCCTCTGCTTGGCACTATACTTAGTTTTTATGCAATTAAAACTTACTTCCAAACCTGAAATTCAAAAATAAGCACCTGCTTTGAGGACACTGAGAGCAACATCCAAGTGGTTGGAGAGCAACGTGTTGCTCACGAGCTACTGGTTGGGGATCACTGTTGTAGATGATTAAATTATAGTGTTACTTCTTGGCCCTTATCTGGAACAACAGCAAAGAGGATTTGTAAACACTTGAACTTGATAGACAAATGACCTTGCCAGGCTTAATGATGCTGTAACTACTAAGTAATTAAGTCACTCAGATGTAATTGTACTTTGAACAGAGTACTAAACAACAGAACAGTCACATATACTATAGTGCTGCTTGGATGAAGCAAGACAAATCCAACAGACATAGCAATGATGAGCGCTCACTCCAAGGTAAACAACATAAAATCAGGTCAGTCCACCGGCCTTGATGTTCTGAATAGCTAAACTCTGACTGGGTGATACATGTCAGCTTTATTATGACTGGAATGCCATTCAAAAGCAGATCATTTTCACTTAGCAAAGGACAGTATTCCATGTATTTTTCTCCCGAAGCTTTTGACAAAGAAGAAAGACAATGTAAAGTTAGTGAAAGTAAAGCTGGACACGTGAGCTGGCTGTTCATATGAACATATATGTGTGTGAGTGTTAAGCATTGACTGATTGCTGGGACATTGGGTGGGGGGAATCCCATCCCAACCTGATACTCCTCTGCCCTATGCCATTGCTCCCCATTGCCCTCCCTCCCAGGTGGGTGGGCAAGCAGGTGGGTAGCGGAAGCCCCAAGGGTAGCAGCCCCTGTCTGACCCTGCTTCTGTGATACTATGGATTTTAGTGTATACTCCTCTGCAGTCCATGTTATCAATGTACTCTACAATTCCCCAAAACTGTGATCTATATAGGCTTTCTAATTTCTTCTGGTGTACCTCCACTGTCTGTTATATACAGTACAGATATACAACAAATCCCTTAAGATTGTCATATACAGTAAGATATGCATTTGATGAGGTCTCCAAAGGAGCATATCGTTGCCCAATATGGCCATCAACATGCTGGGTCAAATCAGTGTGATTAGATCATTTGGCCCTAAGGTTAAAGGGATCCTGTCATGGGAAAACATGTTTTTTTTCAAAATGAATCAGTTAATAGTGCTGCTCCAGCAGACTTCTGCACTGAAATCCATTTATCAAAAGAGCAAACAGATTTTTTTATATTCTGACATGGGGCTAACCATTTTGTCAATCTCCCAGCTGTCCCAGTCATGTGACTTGTGCCAGCACTTTAGGAGAGAACTGCTTTCTGGCAGGCTGTTGCTTTTCCTTCTCAATGTAACTGAATAGTACGCAGTGGGACATGGGTTTTTACTATTGAGTGCTGTTCTTAGATCTAACTGGCAGCTGTTATCTTGTGTTAGTGAGCCGTTATCTGGTTACCTTCCCATTGTTCTGTTGTTAGGATGCTGGGGGGGAGGGGGGGAGGGAGGGGGCGAATCACTCCAACTTGCAGTACAGCAGTAAAGAGTGATTGAAGTTTATCAGAACACAAGTCACATGACTTGGGGCAGCTGGGAAATTGACAAAATATCTAGCCCCATGTCAGATTTCAAAATGAAATATAAAACAATCTGTTTGCTCTTTTGAGAAATGGATTTCAAAGCAGAATTCTTCTGGAGCAGCACTATTAACTGATGCTTTTTGAAAAAAATTTTTTTTCCCCATGACAGTATCCCTTTAACAATCACATCATAATGAGTGACTATAGTTGTGTTCATAAGTTTACATACCCTGGCAGAATGTATGATTTCTTAAACATTTAAACATTTTTTTAGAGAATATGAATGATAACACATGGTTAGTGGTTGTGGTTGAAGCCATTTATTGTCAGTCAACTGTGTTTACTCTTTTTTAAATCATAATCACACAAACTACCCAAATGACCCTGATCAAAAGTTTACATACCCGGGGTATTTGGCCTGGTAACATGCAGACAATTTGACACAAAAGGGTTAGAATGGCTATTAGACGTAACCATCTTCACCTGTGATCTGTTTGCTTGTAATTAGTGGGTGTGTATAAAAGGTCAATGACTTTCCGGACTCCTGACAGACCCTTGTATCTTTCATCCAGTGCTGCACTGATGTTTTTTGGATTCTAAGTCATGGGGAAAGCAAAAGAAAAACAGGAAAGGGATATAAGAAAATATCAAAGGAATTGATCAGCAATCAGCAAACTCTAATTAAGAAGTGGAAAATTAGGGGTTCTGTTGAAACCAAACCATAGTCAGGTAGATCAACTAAAACTTCAGCTACAACTGCAAGAAGAATTGTTCAGGGTGCAAGGAAAAACCCACAAATAACTTCGGGTGAAATACAAAAAATAATGGAGGAAAATTCCGGAAGCTGCGCATGGGACATACTTGGACATTTCAACATGACAATGATCCAAAACACAAGGCCAAGTTGATCTGTCATTGGCTATAGCAAAATAAAGTGAAGGTTCTGGAGTGGCCATCTCAGCCTCCTGACCTCAATATCATTGAGCCACTCTGGGGAGACCTCAAACGTGCAGTTCATGCAAGACAGCCCAAGAATTTACAGGAACTGGAGGCTTTTTGCCAGGAAGAATGGGCAGCTTTACCATCTGAGAAGATAAAGAGCATCATCCACAACTACCACAAAAGACTTCAAGCCGTCATTGATGTTAAAGGGGACAATACACGGTATTGAGAACTGGTGTATGTACATATTTGATCAGGGTAATTTGTGTAGTGATTATGATTTAAAAAGAGTAAACACAGTTGATTGTGTTATCATTCATATTCTCTGAAAAATGGGTAAGAAATCATAAATTCTGTCAGGTTGTGTAAACTTATGAGCACAACTGTGTGTGGGCATGTTGGAAGATGACTGCATCAATACATACATGGTTACTATTTATTTCACTGTGCCTGAGCTGTTTATACCATACATATTATCTCTATTTCCTTCTAAGCTGTTTACTTCCTCTATATTTGCCTATGTCATTACTATAGTTCATTACCTACTTCCCCTTGTGCAATACGATGATGTGATTCATTTGAATAAAGTTTACAGTAATGCTGAAACTAATATAATTCACATCATAATATTTGCAAAGCCATAAAACACTATAAAATAAAGATCACAATGTGCAGAGGATGATAGGGGAAATATAAACATGTGATCGAAGCACTGGAATTTTTCCACTTTGCTGAATATAAAATTCCTTGTTGTTGTTTTAACATATTATTATTGATTGGTATGTATAGTAGTCATTTAGATAAGTTACCCATGATAACAACATGTGAATAGCTCTGTGCTTATCAAGAAATGAGTTGTGCAACAGTATGCTAAAGTTCAGCAATACTAAGCTTGAAGTCTTGCTAAATCTACACTCTGAATTAAGCAATACATTGTGTATCTTCCAATTAAAGAAACAATTTCACAAAATAGCATTCGTTTTTCTTGAGGTTTAGGTCACATGGGTGTCCATATGTATCTCTGTAACTATACGTAATCAATGTCTATAAGGAACAACTGTGTTATGTTTTTTACTATAGCAAAAAGCCAAGCCTCTTCATACAGACTTTGGACAACCTTCTGCAGCCCACCCAATGGACACAGACAAGAAACACAAGAAGTAGTGATGGGCGAATTTATTTGCCAGGGGCGAATTCGCGGCGAATTCCCGCGATTCGCCACTGGCGAATAAATTCGCGAAACTGGCAAAAAAATTCGCCAAAAAAAATTGACGCGACGCACGTCAAAAACGACGCGCGACTCGTTTCGCGAATCGCCAAAAAATTTGCGAATTTCTATGGAAATTCGCGAATTTTTCGGCGAAGCGAAACGCGGCCGTTTCGCCCATCACTAACAAGAAGTAGATCCAATTGGACATCGAATGTGTATGATTTAGCATAAAACATTTCTAGCAAAAATGCCATTATAACAGCACAATGGGACACAACCTATAAATAAAGTATCTAGATGTTGTTCCCGTACTGAATTTTTTAATGAAGTTCCTACCTTTTTGGGTTTTTTGAGATTCTGGATAATGTTTATGCTTTTCAACTACTTTTTGGTCATTGTGAAAAGTCAGAAGACACAGTAGAATCATGTTTGCTCACAGCGATGGACAATAATTAGCTCCATCACCAACACACTTGAGAATAGGCAACGGTTGTATGGAAAATGTCTCAGGCCTGTTGTCAGCTAACACTAATCCAATTCATGGGGGAATGCAAAAGTACCTTTTTTGTAGAGGTGTATTACTTTAAGCAAGGCTCAGCAAACCCATGCCCATGATATTGCACATATGCCATCCTTTATAAATTGATCACATTAATATTCTAATTGTATCATTGACTGGGATTGCAGCGCCCCCCTGGGCTGCAACATCAAAGGCCCCCCTTCACATCACCACTTACTCTTTACCTTACCTGCAAAATGTACCTACATCACCTTGCTCTGTACACTACTTCTGTGCACTCCTCTGTATTCTAGACACAGAATATTTGGGAGCCATGGAGCAGTGTACTTCCCTAGTCTGACCTGAACCCAAGCCTAACCTGCTGGTTGGCCAAATTTCAACCTCAATTCACCCAACTGGCGTTCAACCTGTGGGTTTCAGGTAAACCCACAAATCACTAATTTGCTGAATTTCAAATACAATATTGAGTAACCAACTCAATACTTTGTTGGACTAGTTATAGAGTCACATTTCTTGATTTAAAGTCCTGACTTTCTGTTCCACAAAGCTTCTATGCCATTAGTGTGTTCAGTGGATTCCATAATCAATAACACTGCACTGTTTAAACTAAGTCCATTCCATTATATATGATCCTTTCTTATTTTTATTTCAGTACCTATCTCCCAACTCATTAATGATCCCACGTGAGCTTCAACTCAGCCTTTGTTCTGTAGAGCAATAAAAATAACATGAGCTTTATGTTATGTGCACATTTGACAATTGAAAAGCTTCCATTGTTTACTTTGAAAAATGAAAATGAATCCACCTTTTTTTTTTTTTTTTTTTTTAAAGACCTGGTCTACACAAAGGAATATCATCTATCAAGCCATCAGTAAAGTGACACCACTACACAACAATGAGACCTGTGTGTGTGCCCTTGCTTTCCTTTCTGCTGTGTAGGATTGTAAATCAGATAACTATTCTATTTAAAAGATGTTTTTGAACAACATTTTCTAATTCTTAGTTCTAGAACAAAATATGCTCAGACAGATGGAAGGTAGATAAATTGTTAAAGTAGGGCTTTTTTTCAATGTTTTTACATTGGATTAAAGCAATTATATTTTGTACTACTTTAGAATTATTCATTCATTCAGTACTCTTCTTCCTCTTGCTCTCTTTATGTGCATAAACATAGATATTTAGGGGCAGATTTATTAAGGGTCAAAGTAAAAATTAGAATTAAAAAATTTGAATTTGGGTACTTGACTATCGAATAGGCCAAATTTCAATTTGAATTGCAAAATTTGACTATTAGAATATCTCTCTTTAAAAATTTAGACTATTCGCCACCTTAAACCTGCTGAATTGCTGTTTTAGCCTATGGGGGACCTCCTATAATCTATATGTAGTCTTTGGCTAAAGTTTGAGAAGTTGAAGTTTTTTCAGTGAAATCACTCGAATCGAATGATTTAATCATATGATTTAAACAATTAGAATGAAAATGGACCTATTCAGAGGTTTTCGAATTTTTGCTCGCTGGGAATAGTCCAAAAAACTAGAATTTGTAGAGGGTTAGAGGTACTTGTATTTTTTTTTTTTTGATCGTTCAGCGTTCGTACGTTTTTTTATTCAGTTCTTTTAATAAATTTCATGACATTCGTGGTTTCAGATATTCTTCAGCAGAAAGAAAGTAATTGCTTTAGAAAAAAAAAGATATAAACTTTTTAAAAGGCCTTTTACATTTACTGCACACTAAAGTTGTAAGCATGAGCATGAGATTACATTAAAGGACATTTAGTATCCATAACACTTTTCATTTTTTTTTGTAGGTTATTTTTAATTTAACTCACAGAAATTTTTTTGTGTTTATAGGAACACCTCAATTTCTTGGTGTATAATGTTATAAAGCCAGAGGTCCCGGAAAAAGGAAATTATTATTACAATTAGGGTTGTAACTTTACAGAGCCAGGCGCCACCCCAAAAAAATATGGAGAGACCTGGTTTGCAGCCTCAGGCACCAGCAATCCAGCCTGCCTCACCCCCATGCACATTCATTCCTTTTTGCAGAGGGCACAAAAGGTTAAATCTTTGGAAAAGTCTGGTAATGGAGTACCATACTGCAGAGCCCTTTGCAGTCCAAGCTGTTTCAATTACAAAAACAAGCTTAAAATCTTTCAGTTTAAGTATATCCAGGTGGCAATGTTTAATTTGTCAAGGAAAACAATATATAAGGCATAATTACTTACTGTGGTGTGCAAAGTGCAATTCTAGACTAATCATCTTTTATTTTTTACCTGCAAGGCAGTGTTTCCCCATAATTCTAGTGTCATTGCTTTCCCCAGTTGCGCTTTCAGCAATTTCAGTCACAATTTACGCACTTTTGCTTTTGAGGAAATCAAAAGCAATTGTGTTTTTAGTGTAATTTCTGCAATTTGACATTACAGTGGCATGTGTGTCCTATTCTTTCTTTCCTAAAAGTGCCTACCCGGAACACTGAATTTTCAAGCTGTAGCAGAATGGCAACGGAGACTCAAATGTATTTTAGCAACCTGTAGCTATAGAGGAAGTGATGCAAGTCCCCAAGGCCTCCCCACAACTGCAAGGTTCATTTTCTCAAAAGTTATGCCACTGGTTACTAAAATACATGTGAGCCTATGAATAAAAGAGGCCAATCCATAGTATATCCTATTCTAAGTAGCAACACATGGATCAAATGGCCTAAACAACATACAAATACACTAGAATTTTTAGAGCAGGATAAATACATTTAACAGAAAACATAAAGGAACAATACAGCAATAGCAAAAAAAAAAAAAAACAAAGGGGCCACTTTCATTGTGTCCAGTCTATAAATCCATCTGGTTCTATAATTTAAAAACTACAGATGCTTATCTTGTCCCCTTCAAATTGCAATATTTTAAAATTGTGGTAAATCAGGCTGACCCATATCTTTTTGGCCGGTGTACAAATGTAGAAAATTGATGATATTTATGTCCTTCTTGTTGATGTAGCTTTTCCCCACAATGCCCAATTGCACCAACAAATTTGCAGGTACAAGTAATTCTATGTATAATTTCTCTGTCAGGTATAAGGCTGGCCGAACATGGTTCTCTGAAACATTCCACTGCAGGTTTCTTTTTGTAACGTAAGGTTTATTGGAACTTTTTTTTTCATATGCAGAGACAGAATCTACATTTAGTTTTTTATTGGAATCTTTCAGTGCAGGTAAAGTAAAATAAAACAAGGTTACAGGTATCCACTGCAGGTCTGACACATGCATGTTATAAAGTTCCTGTAGTCACATGTACCTTTGTTTTACATTTCACTACCCTCAGATCCATTTCAGCTCATAGGTCCACAAGGTTTCTGGTTTGTCTATAATCCATTACGGGTCTGTCGGTGTCAATGAATGAGAGCATATTATCTGGTTTAAATCTATACATTTTTGTTAAAATCAGTATTTTTTTTTTTAAAGGCTTTTTCCATTTGGTTTTGAATGTACTTAGTGTTGTGTTCCCTCTCACAAAGAACCATCTTGATCTCAGACCTTGTACCTATCAGAGTTATTATGTATCACTCAAAGGAATTGTATATTCAAGACCACCTTGGAGGTAGAATTTGGTATGTGTTAGTGAGTATGTTGAATAATGTTATGGTCTGTAGGTTTAAGGTATGGTGTGGTCCCCAGCCTTCTTCCTATTTTGAAAATCTCATCTTAAACAAAAAAAGAATTTGTGAGTATATTGAACAAGTGTGGGGAAATTATTAAGATACAGGTGAAATTTGTTTAGTTTGCATGGTGTGTGTAATTGTACACCATGAGAACTCCAGATTTGCCACCATTATTTTACGATACTTCTGGCAGAAGTCAACTAAGAAAAAACATGTTATACACCGAAGCCTGGCAATGTGCGGTGCATTTTAACATCATTTTTTTACACAGCATAATAATAATGCTTCATGAGTTTAAATTGAAGATTGTAATATTTTGTGGACTCATCTTTTTTAATCTGAAAAGTGAGCTAAGCTTGGCAATGTCAATAAAATGATTAGGGTGGTGAGTTTATACAAGCCTGTGAATATCATAATACTTATGTGACACTTTAAAATATCTAATACTAAGATAGCTAAGGGTCCTTACACACGGGCGTTTTTACCTGCGCACCCTTGCGTTCCGTTTTGCTGCGTTCAGCCGCAGGGGAGCGCAGGGGGCTGTACTCACACGAACGGATGTAGGAGCCGAACGCAGGAAAAATGCAGCATGTTGCGTCTGAACCTGCATTTGGCGCCTACATGTGTTCGTGTGAGTACAGCCCCATTGAAAATAATTGAGTGCGTCTATACCTGCGCTCCCCTGCGGCTGAACGCAGCAAAACTGAACGCAGGGGAGCACAGGTAAAAATGCCAGTGTGTAAGGGCCCTAAGAGACATACAGGTCCTTAATCATCCTGTGACTCTGGACTTTTATACACACCAATTTATGTATACACACTAATCATACAACCGTATAAACCCAGGTAAACCTAGAATCTGGCATGCTATGATGTCTCAGTCACTGTCCTCTGCACTTAGCAACCATCAGAAATATTTTTCCCACATCTTTTGCTCCTAACAGTACCCCTAAATTTTCCGCCCCTTAGTCCCTGCACCTAACTGTCACCGTCATCCCTGCAACAAGATTATCCCCTTCCTTTCTCCATCCTACCTGCTGTTCCTTTTCACAAGTGCTCCTACCCACACTCTGAATTACCCACAAAGTAAATTTGATGCTTGCATACACAATGTCCTTGGTAAAGTTCTGTGTTTGTGCAATTACATATGATGGAGTACAGATTGGTGAGAAAGCAAGTACATAGGTTATACAAGTATGAGATCAGGGTCAGAATAAAGTCACATTCACAGTTTATTTATGCACATGCTTAATGTCTAAAATGTAAGGGTAGGTGGCAGCCGCTACTACCTTATGTGTTTAGAAGTCTTGCCAAACATTTTCATAATTTTTGGGGCAGCCTCTGGATAAATAGGATAGAGTTTAATAAGGGTAAGTGCTGTCACAGATGTTTCTCTCTATTCCTTAAGGGTTGGTGGTACAGTACACAGCCAATTCACGTGTGTGTGTGCAATATAGAAGGGTTCAAATCAAAGTTCTTTGATTGTTATTCCTATCAGGCAAACCTCAGGGGTAACAACTTGGGGGAATTCGAGGTTGGTGTGTAATTCTTGGTAAGTTCACTCTATTCCATGCTGAAATATGGCTAACCGCTCAGGTGATGTAGAATAGTTTTATCTATCTCTGGATGAGATGAGGTAGTTGTATGCTTTGGCTGTAGCCTCATCCCAGGCCTTAGCACAATTTCCTTCCATTTTTCAAGAGGTTTGGAAGGGTTGTGGAATTGTGGCAATTAAATCTAATTAACCTAGTCAACAGCTTATGCTGGCCAACTGTCCCAGAAAATGCTTTCTACACTAGCTGCTACCATAGTTCATCTGTAGTTGCTGGAATTGTTGGTGAAATGCATGCCATAGTTGTAAGTAGGCAAAGAATCTAGGTGAGCTTTTAGGTTTGTCCAGTTTGATTTGGTCATATCTTTTAAAGGTACCTTCACTGCACTAGATCTGCCAGAACTTAAATATCATAGTCAGTGTTCATATTTCAATAGTTCTGAAAAGTGCTCTAGAGTTGTCTCAAAGGGGGAGGTGTGGATAGGACTGGGTTCACTTTAGACTTTATAAGAGCTATTACTTAAACTATGTGTATTCTTTAGGGTTATCAAAGCCAAGATAAAACATTTTATTAGGAGTGTAAGGTTGCTATAGAACCTGCAATGATTGTCTGTAAGGCCATGTTAATGTTGACTGGATCCAGGTTAAACCACCAGGACAGGTAATACAGTTGAGAGGCACAGGTATAGGTCAGGCAGGCCAAGGCCTCTGTCTTCTACTGGGATTGTAAGTAGTGTAAGGACTCTAAAGGGGCTTTGATATTTCAAATAAATTATATCTGAATACTCTCAATTTCTAGTATTGATAGTTTAAGTATGAGGAGTTGTGGAAGATGTATAGTAATTTACTATGTTTGTCTTTTAGTGTTATACAAAATACACTATGTTAGACACAGTGGGAGAAACAGTGTGAGACACAATGTTCTCCCTAAATCAGTTATAAAGGCTGATGATACACTAGATTAGGAAGGGGTAGAATGGCTTTTTAGCAAGTGAGGGAATACAGGGTTATGGGAGATAGCTCATAGTACAAATTGATCCAGGGACTAGTCCAATTGCCATTTTGGAGACAGGAAGGAATTTTGAGAGAGGATTCAAATTTTTTTTGCCTTCCTCTGGATCAACTAGCAGTATAGATTGATATTTGTATACTCTTAGTACCTTTGCTTGCCTCTAACTAGTTAATCTAATCTTAGAAGTTGTGATCTTGTTAAAACTATTCTACTGACATTTTTATTGGTCATGAAAACCTATTTTAATGTGAGCTTATATTTGCAGAGCTCCGGCTTCCAAGTGGACCAGACCTCATTGTGGTGTGCAAGCTTGTTGGGTTAACGTTATGTATTCACTGTATTTGGTGAAGTTGTTAGTTGAGTAGCACAATCATGCATCAACGGAGGGTGGAGTACCAATTCATTGTGAGAGGACACGTGAAATGTTAAACATTATCTTGAGTTATCCATGGTAGTCAACCAAGAAAATTATTTCTAATTACTGGAGTTGGGAACAGACACGTGTGGTGCCTTTCTCCTTAGTGAACTCTTCCACTTATCTGAAAAAGACTTCATATTATTCCCACATACTCTTGTCGATGCTTATAGTAATTTAGTATTTCAAACATAGAAAATATATACTTATAGCTTGAATCCAAAAAAACTCCAACATACAGGCAAAAAAGTACAAAAGTTTTTATTTAGATAGCATGTACGTTGAAAGCATTACACGTATCAGCCATGTAAAAAATGCACAGGGCTGTCTAAATAAAAACGTTTCTTACTTTATTTGTCTGTACATTTAAGTTTTTGTTGAGTGCCTTGGAAAAAAAACTATTATATGGTTCAGTTTTGAAGGCCTGTTAGAAAGGCCATAGCCCTTGGGATAAAAACCTCAGTTCTAAGGGCACATGTATAAAAAAAAAACAAAAAAGAATATCCAAAACTCTAAAGTAAAGTTAATAAGCTAGGCCCCAGGGTCGTCGGAAAAATTAAACCTTTCTGATCTATATCACGGCCAAATAACGATCAGGTAGACCCGTCAGAAACACCATACATGGGCAGATAAGCTTTATTTGCCCATGTATGTCACCTTTATACTCAACTCCCTTCCCCCTCCATTGCTTAGCTGAATCTACTTTTTATATTGAAAATTATCCCATGTGTAGGCTTCCTTCATCCATTGCTTACATAGATGCTACCTGATCTACTGTACATATGCAGAGTGAAAAACATATATATAGGTATGGGATCCGTTAATAAGAAAGCACAGAATTACGGCTGTCTCCCATAGACTAGTGATGGGAAAATATTGTATTTGCCTGGGGCGAATTCCCACGATACGCGAAATGGCAGTAGAATTCCGCCTGGCAATAATTCATCGGCGTCTAGTTCTGGATGCAGGTGTCGGAGTCCAAAAACATATGCCTACGTCCAAAAACTGACGTGACAGTGTTTCACAAATCATTCGCAGTTTCAGCGAAGCATAACGCCACAGATTGGCCCATCAATACTTCTTTAATCAAATAATTCCACTTTTTAAGCTTTTTTTTCTCTGTAATAATTGAAGCTTGTGCTTGATCCCAACTATGATTTAATTAATCCTTATTGGAGGCAAAACCAGCCTATTTCGGTTTATTTAATGTTTAAATTATTTTTAAGCAGACTCAAAGTAAGGAGATTCAAATTATGGATTATCCGGAAAACTACAGGCCCTGAGCATTCCAGATAATAGATCCCACACATGTAATTCCACATAACTACTATAAAAATGGTTCTGTAGGCTAATAATGTGTTTCCAACTAAATAAATGGGAAACAGTAATTGTTTTTATTTTCGCATAAATGTGTTTAAATTGTACCCAGGAAATTAGATATAAATCAATAAAAATACTTCAGAATGTTCAACTCAAACTACCTTCTGTACTTTTCATGTTTAAGAAAATTGTGCTTCAGAAGTGTATGTGAATAAGACATTAAAGTGGCTGTATGCAGATATTTGCTTGGCATGCCATTGTTAGTCCCTTGTTGAACAGCTGAGAAAACGGTTCAGTAAATTACAGCTTGAAGGTGTTTTTTACGTATTTCTTTTATCCCAGTGGAAATGTATTTGCACAGTACACAACGCTTTCCTTAGTCACTCTAATCTACAGAAAAATTATGATGATTTTTAAAGAGGTGTTAATAGTAGCCTGAGCATAATCCATGCGGAGAATCAATAAGGATTTTTTTACTATTGCAACGTCAAAAATGTTCTGTACTAACATGATAAAGGGTTTATTATTAAATCAACTTTATGATTATTATATTAATTTTCCAGTTGGCTGGATGGCAACGGTTGAAAGAGCAAATACTTTGGCCACTAGAATCTGTAATATAAAGGCAGTACTGCTGATAATATGGAAATGTTCCTAACGCCCACAATGATTCTCTCTAATAAGTGCCAAAAAAATCATTCAAAAATTGCATTCCGATATAAAGGATAGAGTTAAGGTGGCCATACACAGAGATCTACTCGTTTGGCAATGTCGCCAAACGAGCGGATCTCTCCCCGATATACCCACCTTGAGGTGGGCGATATCGGGATGATCCGATCGTGGGCCCTAGGGCCCAATGATCGGATCACAATGCAGGGCATACGGGCGGTCGGATCTCGGGACCTCATCAAAGGACAGATGCGGCCGCGATCCAACGGGATTTCTAATCCTGCCCGATCGACATCTGGCCGACTTTCGGCCAGATATTGATCGGTGTAGCCAGTCGGTGGGCCCCATACATGGGCCGATAATCTGCTGACTCAGTCTGTCGGCAGTTTTTATCGGCCCGTGTATGGCCACCTTTAGATCTACAGAAGATCTTCCCCTTGCTATTCAAGAAATGGATATACAGTACATATCTAGAATGCTCAGGACCTGAAATTTTCCAGATAATTTATGCAATTTGGATCTCCATACCTTAAAAAAATCATATAAACATTAAATAAACCCAATAGGTTGGTTTTGCCTCCAATAAGGATAAATTATATCTTAGATCTTAGTTGGGATCAAGTACAAGCTATTGTTTTCGTGGCTCGAAACGCCTACCTAGATGCGTGATGATACTATTTCTACAAATGCATGCTTTTATTATTCATTTATATATTAACTTCTGATCAGCTCCCGGCTGTTATTTTATATATATATATAT
>CM044435.1:9852108-9862505 GCA_024363595.1 Xenopus borealis
TCTATATGTATTTTGTGGTCACAGCCTCATTGCACCCCCGCCTAATGACTTTAAAAATTATTGGTGAGCAGATATAGCGAGATATAGAGAACACCATCTTTTTAAAGCTGTTTCATCAACCAAAAATGTGGTACAAATTTATCACGATTGGTTAGAATTAGGCCACTTGCAGTTACACTTACTTACATTCATTCTGCTGGCCCCTCAATATTGAGCTAAAATAGTTTGTGATGCCCCATTCATAAGATCATTTCATAGAATTAAATGGTGCGATGTGACTGAATTTCCATACCTAATAATCTGTTTCACAGCATCACAACCCATTATACCAACTGCATGTAGTGGATACAATAATGAAAATACATGTGAAACTCTTATACTGAAGTGATAAAACTGAATAATAAATCAAGGGATTGTTACACTAGACAATTACAATTAAACTAAAACAGTATTTACACTATTTACAGTTACAGAAGAGTTTACATTATAGTTACCACTAGGCCCATATTAGGTCTTTCTGGTCTATTGGCTCTTCACCCAGATTGCTCCCCCACTACTGTCCAGTGTCCACCTTTATACAGGTTTTCTCTACCTGCCCCCACTGCTTATATCCTGATATAATATAAGAGAAATATACTGAGAGATAGACCCCCCAAATTTACCCACACCAGAGTTTTATGGCTCCAGTATAAAACATACAGAAATGCAAGATACATGGAAAACTGTAGTCAATAAATACAACTTCCCCATAGGCTTGGATAAAACATAAAAATGTATAAGACAGCAAATACATACAGGTATGGGATCTGTTATCTGGAAATCCATTATTCAGAAATCCCCAAATCTTCATGAAAGATTCAGCCGAATACCAAACCAAATCCTAATTTGAATATGCAAATTAGTAACAGGAAGGTAAAAAGTGGAAAAAAACGATTTTTTACGTCCGTATTTTGTGACAAAAAGTTACGTGATTTCCCTTACTGCCCCTAATTTGCATATGCAAATTAGGATGTGGTTTCGGGCCAGGCTCAAGAATTCGACTGAATCCTGCTGGAAAAGGCCAAATCTTTACAGAATCCTGGGTTCGGTGCATCCCTACTATGGAATGTCCATCTACAGAGCTGCACTCAGTGTGCTCATATTCTGTGGGCTTTATAGAGTTCAAGTCATTCATACTATCCCCTTGATCCAACAGAGCTTACTATTTCATTGTTCATTTTACAGCCACATAGGGGCAGGTTTATCAAAGGTCAAATTTCAAATTGATGTGAATTTTTTTTTCTCTAATAAATTCGAAAGTACTCACATTTTCAATGGGAGATTGAAAGTCTAAAATATGATCGTATGGGAACGACCTGAAAAATCGATATTTATATTCGAGTCGAATATGAACAGAAATTGAATCAAAGTTTCCTCCGAAAACTCTCAGGAAGGCAATTAACTAGGGATGCACTATTTGGGATTTGCCAAATCCCTGAATCTGAATTTGCATATGCAAATTAGTGGCAGGAAGGTAAAAAGTGGAAAAAAATATTTTTTTCCTTCCTTGTTTTGTGACAAAAAGTTACGTGATTTCTCTTCTCATCCCTAATTTGAATATGCAAATTAGGATTTGGTTATGCCAGACATAGGGATTCGGCCAAATCCGAATATTGCTGGAAATGGCCAAATCCTAAACCCGAACCGAATCTTGTATTTGGTGCATCACTACAATTTGCATCTTCAAATGGGTCAACAGACCTTTGCCATTGACTTGTAAATTAATTGGCAGGTTTTAGTTGGCGAATATTTGAATTAGAACTGTTTCTATGGTCGAGGGCTGATAAATCTCACATTTCAATTTTATATTTGTGTTGGTGCTTTTAATTTTATATTTGTGAGTTTTGACATTTCAAAATTCAAATACGAACCTTAAATCAAATTCGAACCTTAATAAATCTGCCCCATTATGTGCAAACAAACACTGAGATCCATGTAATTTACTACAAGGTTAATGAAAGGCTGGTAGACACCAAAGCACCTGAAGAAATCCCATCAAACTCTGGGAGAATGGACGGGTAGATAGTTGCCTTATGAAATAGGACCCCGATGTTGAAAGGTAATTTCCAGGAGCAGAAGGGAATATCTCATTATTTGCATATCTATAGTAAAGACTGTAATCTGCTAATTTAAATGGCACATCCGGCAGTATCTTGTAGTGTAGTGAACATCCTGCTGTAAACCGTATCTGCTGATATCGATAATCAGGAGTAATGATTGCCTCGTTTTATAATAGGGATCCGATAGCGTTAAATACCCTCTTGATATTGAAAGCACTACACTAGTAAATAGCACGGCTATAATGTTGATTAATGACAAGGATGCACAAAATTGAAGCCCTCATCAATGAAGCCGTTTTACCCAATATATTGTCATTATTTCACTGGGGTAACCGGAATAAGAGTCACACAATCTCGGCGATCAATTAAATACTTTATAGATGTAACTGCTATTGTACCTGATTTATTGTTGGGACGTTTTGGCTTTGCTTGATTTACCCTTGTTGTTGGCTGTATTCTTCCTTGTTTTGCATCCAGCAATTCCAAGTCTAAATCAAAGAGCGCCACATAATTACAGATTAAAAGGATACAAATAGAAGACCTAACAGATCAAGACCTGGGATAGATATACAAAGACTAAAGAAAAGTTATTTAAAGTAATTGAGACAGGATAATCAGCTTACTATTGGAATATAAAAGTTAAGTATATCAGTTAAGTTGTTTTCAGACAGTTCACCAGAAATAAATACTTTTTTTCATATTTTATTTAATATTGATGGTTTAAGTTTCATATTCTTCTGTTTTTCTGAAGCAGCCGGGTGGGTTGTTGACTGTAATTGTTCTAAATTGATACATTAATTGATACATTTCTTATCTTTGGCCCTATTGATCTGAATCCTTGAGTTATGGTTTACATTTTTTATTATTTGTGGTTTTTTAATTATTTAGCTTTTTATTCAGCAGCTCTCCAATTTGCAGGCTTAAATGACCCTAACAATCATGCATTGATTTGAATAAGAGATTGGAATGTGAATAGGAGAGGATCTGAATAGAAAGATGAGTAATAAAAAGTAGCAATAACAATATATTTGGACCCTTACAGAGCATTTTCTTTTTAGAAGGGGGGACATGACCCCTATTTGAAAGGTGGAAAAAATCAGAAGGCAAATAATAAAAAAAAAAAAAACCACCAAAATTTGCAAGGCAAAGCACCACTAATTAAGGACGACACAGATTGGGATGTCCACAAACTTAATAACAAGCATTCCTATTTAACACGATTAAATATACAGGCAAACTGCCCAGTTAATAATGGTGGTGAACAATAGGAAACAAAATAAGCATATATCAGATACCACAATGTGGGTTATTGGTTTTCATAAACGTGGAACAATCCTGGGAATCCAAAGGCCTTGTAATAAACAATGTCACAACAGTGTGATGAGAACAAATTGTCCAATATGGCTGATGTTCAGGCAGTTAGATATATTATTAATAAATAATAAACAACTATAAAAAAAAAAGACCAGCTGAAAAGTTGCTTAGAATTAGCCAATGTTAACTTAAAGGTGAACCACAGCTGTTAGAATTGATACAGTAGTTGCTCATATACTGTACCACAGAAGCTGCTGAGAAATGTATCAGTTAATGTAGCAAATTGCAACAGTTCAGAATCTGCTCCTGGCTCACTGAGCTGCCAGACTGAAACCAGAGACAGGAACAAAAAAACTTTAAACTTCAAATTTGTAAAAGCAATGAAAAATACAAATGGAAAACAGTTTAAAAAAGTCTTTATTTCTGGGGAACTATCTGAAAAATTAGCTGAAAAAAGTAGTTTGGAAGGTGAAGACCCCCTTTAAAGTTCAGTAATTATGCAAAGCTGGGATAAAAGTCTTATTTTTAATAGTAATTATTAGTAATGAGTGGAAATGGTGAGGTGTGCTTTGCCAAAAACCTCCCAAAACATTCCACCCAAATTACACTACTTATATGTTGTCGATGTTTTCCAAACATTGCTCCCAGACAGCTCCTTAGACAGACAGGATGGGGACTGGGTAAAGCTTCCAATCCTTAGGAAGACTAGGAGGGGGGCAATAATCATATCAACATTTTTAATGGGAAAATTCTTGTGCAGATTTCACTGCAAAACCATACCTGGAGCAATCTCATTCATCCCTACAATGATGCTGTGGCTGTACTGTATCTTTTAAATATCAGACACAATCATGTGCTGCTCAGTTATGTTTTCTTTCTCATTGCAGACTAAACTGATCTTTGCCTTTACGTATTTCTTTAAATGTGCGTCAGTACAGGTATTGAATCCCATATCCGGAAACCCATTATCCAGAAAGCTCCGAATTACGGCATGGCAGTCTCCCATAGACACCATTATAATGAAATAATCCAAATTTGTTTCTCTGTAATAATAAAACCGTAAGTTGCGCATGATCCAAACTAAGATATAATTAATCCTTATTGGAAGCAAAACCAGCCAATTGGGTTTATTTAATGTTTGTGGTTTACATGATTTTCTAGTAGACGCAAGGTATGAAGATTCAAATTACAGAAAGATCTGTTATCCAGAAAACCCCAGGTCCCAAGCTTTCTGGATAACAGGTCCCATACCTGTATTCTGTATCTAGGAAGGAAGGACGGCAGTGGCACTGAAGCTTAAAAGTTAAATACAAATGTAATTTACTTTGGACTTTACTTGCCCTTTACAAAAAAAAACAAAAAAAAACACCCTCTTATTTACTTGACGTTTATGTAACATTTTAACACAGCTGACAATATCTGTGAGCTTGAAAAATGTCTGTTACTTTTCATTTGTGGTATTCAAGTGATTTGAAATATGTTTCCTAATTGAGATAATCTGCTGCAGAACATTCATGGGTCACAGACTTTGAAAAACAAATTTGAATGGATTCACTTTGCGGTGATTATGGAAATTACCAGCAGTGTTTAGCAACATGTATTTTTCTTCACTGACCTTACGTGAAAGTGAAATTACAGCTGGTCACAAGGAAGCAAAAGTCTGTAAGCGCCATGACGGGCATGCGCCCCTAAAACCTCATCATATTTTGATATAGCGGAGAAACATACTTATGGAAAGGACCTACCTGCAGGTTTATAATAAAAACCTATACCTGGAAGACCTTCCAAGGGCTAAAATGTCCACCCTAAACTTCGTGTGGGAAGAATATTAGCTATATGCATGCAACCAATAAATGAAGTCTGATACACAGTTCAATCATTTATAGGTAGAAGCAGCCGGGTAACTAGACGTGGAGCAGCCACTGTGCCTGTAGAGGGACAGGGGAATTAGGAGATTTGAATGATTCAAAGTAAGGTGAGGTCCATTTGATAGTAAGTCAGTAGCTCAGGTTTAATGCGTTTTGTGCCTTAATGGAAACTTACTCATAGGCTATATGATTAAGTGCCCATTAAGGCACAAAACACGTTAGGCTTTTTGTATGTCCTAATAAAGTCTTTTTTACTTTTACTTAAAACTGAGCTACTGACTTACTATCAAGTGGCCCTCACTGTACTTTGAATTCTACAGTTTGTAAAATCGCAGAGGCATACACCGCTAATTGCATGTTGACTTGAATGACTCCAACGCACACTCCTCCTCTAACTGCATCCACAAGCCCCCCACCAATCCATGTTCCACAAACCCTGAGCCCATAGGAAGCCTGAAATGCAACATTACACCCCTGAAACAAAAATCACAGAATGCAATTTTTGTTCAATACGACAAAAACCAGTAAAAAAAAAAAAAAAGACACAACATTAGTGATGGGCGAAACGGCCGCGTTTCGCTTCGCCGAAAAATTCGCGAATTTCCAGAGAAATTCGCGAATTTTTCGCCATTTGGCGAAACGAGTCGCGCGTCGTTTTTGACGCGCGTCGCGTCGTTTTTGACTCGTTTTTGCGCGGCGAATTTTTGGCGGCGAATTTTTCTGGTCGTTTCGCGAAATTTATTCGCCAGCGGCGAATCGCGGGAATTCGCCGTGAATTCGCCCCTGGCGAATAAATTCGCCCATCACTACACAACATCAGGATTTATGTTTCATTCTTAAATGAAAGGGAAAGCTACCAAGGCAGCCTATCATGCCTCCCAATATTTTGGAAATAGAAAGAGGGACAAAAAGAGTTGCATTGAAAACGTTTTTGTGGCCACACCCCCTAATTACCATGTTTACAAAATTTGGCAGGTTATTAAAGTTTGTAAATATTTCTGTGATTTTTTTCCTATTTTGCTAAAGAAGGTGAATTGCCCTTTAAGTCCCAAGAGACCTGCTTAATTGTTACAATTACTTATTTGCTCAAAATGGTAACAAAAAGTATCTTGGTGCACCTGGTGGCTGTTGTGGTCTCTCTAAAGCTATTTTTATTCTTTAGAATGCTTTTTCCATACCTGAATAAACAGCTGTAGCCACTGTCTCTGTTTGTTTAGGATAGCAGTTGCCATTTTACCTTGCTGTGACATCACTTCCTGAATCTCTCCTTGCTTGCTCTGAGCTCAGATTACAGCAGGGAAGGGAGGGGGAGAAGAACAAACTGAGCATGCTCATGGCTGGGGCAAACTTCCTGAAATAAGGAAGTCTGATACAGAAGTCCATGTGTACAAAATAGAATTAAAGAAATGTGGTGTTTCTTTTGACAGAGGACTCAGAGCAGCATTACTTTGAAGGTTTACTGGTGCATTTATATAGACCTCTCTGATAAAACTTACTTAGTTTTAACTTTTCATGACAAGGAAAGGCAAAAAAATAAAATCCCATTTTTACTTTGTTAAATGAAAATACTTTAGTGTAAAAATGTGAAACCCGACTGTATTCAGTGAAATTCTCCCTTCATTTACTGCTGTTTATAGGAATTGTCGGACAGTCCCTAACTGCTGTGCAGGGAAACAATCATACTTATGAATAGTAGGGGGAGCTCCATGCAGAACTCCAGCAGCTAATGTGTAGAGATTTGTATTGGATTTTATTTTTGCCTTTACACCCCCTTTACTGTTTCCAATTCCAGCTGCAGGGACAAAGATCATGGAGCCAGATGGGTTTCTATTTGGAGGATTATTTTGCTGCAGCCACTGGTTCTGCAGAGGTGTTGAAAGTTTGTACTAAACAATACAAACACTATACAATCCACATTAGATTACATGACAACACAGGACCCAGTGCAGTCTGTATATTCTGATTATTAATCAGTCTTGCTGTATTGGCTTCTGGCAGATTTTATTTGACTTGTGCTGTTTTGATCATTTATGACGATCCCTAAGCAGCCAGATCACACTGAGCATGTGCACAGTCTTGGTCTTGCAAAGATGTATAACAAAGTTACAAGAGGACAGCCCCCTGTGACCAACTTTGAAAGCATAAATCATTTGTTTGATTAGGCTTGTGGTGCAGTAAGTTCATGTATATGTTTAGTATACAAAATATAGCAATACTAGTTGTCACGGTCGGCACCCAATACCAGAACAAACGCCAAGCACCCGGGTCTCGGCTCGTGCTTCACCAGTAGTGTGACAGCCTTTGGCTTCGGGAGGAGCCCTCAGCTACTCATATGCCACCTGGACTTAAACGAGAGGTGCAGAGCGGGAGTTCTGGTTGGCAATGGGGCACGACTGTAGAAAGAGTCTATTGAGGCCGAAGGTCACGGTACAGGCAAAAGTTAGGCAGATATGTGGTTAAACAGGCTGGATCGAGGCAGGCAGACAGCAAGGAATGTCAGGCAGGCAGGCAAGGGTCAAAACCGGGTAATCAATCAGATAGGGATGAGGCAAAATCGGTGGTCAGATAACTGGATCGGGTCAGTATACAGAAAGCGGCGTAGTCAAGAGTGAGGCAGGGTCAGGCAGGGTCAAACACAGCAAACAGGAACAGAAGCTTTTCAGCACAGCTACAAGGCACCAGGAATAAACCTATCATGGGCAATGAGTTTTATAAAAATGTCCCTTTAAATATTTGAATGTTGGCGCCATTGCGCGCTGACGTCATGACGCCAGCGCACATGCGCTTTTAAGATGCGGAAGTGCGCGCCGCATGTGCACTAGGAAGACCGGCAGCAAGGAGAGCAGATCTGCGCAGCGGGCGTCCCCGCCGCACCACTAGACCACTCTATTTTAGACTTTCCTTGTGCTTTAAGAATCTTGAAACCAGGAAGGGACCAGGACTTCGCAGCTGTTCTGATAAAAGGCTGATTTTAAGATACAGGCAAAGGATACGTCATTTGAATCCGTTATCCAGAAAACTCTGAATTACAGGAAGGCCATCTCCCATAGACTCCATTTTAATCAATTACTTTTGTATTTTAAAATTATTTCCTTTTTCTCTGTAGATGTGATGGGATCCGTAATCCGCAATATTTTTGATTTCTCTGTAATACTAAAACAATAATCCTTATTGGAAGCAAAATCAGCCTGTCAAGTTTATTTTATGTTTAAAGGATTTTATAGTAGACTGAAGACAAGAAGATCCATTATTAGAATACCCCGGGTACCGAGCATTCTGGATAACAGGTCCCACACCTGTGATAACAAAACAGTACCTTGTACTTGAGCCCAACAAAAATAGAATCAATTCTAATTGGAGGCAAAACAATCCTACTGAGTTTAATTAATATTAAAATATTTTTTTTTGTACAGAGATCCAAATTACGAGAAGATAATAGGTCCCATACCTATAATAATAAAACAGTACCTTGTACTTGATCCCAATTAAGATATAATTAATCTTTATTGAAGGCAAAACAACCCTATTGGGTATAATTAATGTTTAAATAATTTTTTAGTTGTTTTGAAGAAAGGAGATCCAAATTACAGTAAGGGTCACTTTTGCAGATAACCCCAGGTCCAGAGCATTCTGGATAAGAAGTCCCACACCTATAATAATAAAATGGTACCTTGTACTTGATCCCAATTAAGATTTAATGAATCATTATTGAAGGCAAAACAACCCTATTGGGTATAATTAATGTTTAATGTCTTGAAGTATGGAGATCCAAATTACAGGAAGTATCCCTTTTGTGGAAAACCCTAGGTCCAGAGCATTCTGCATAACAGGTCCCATACAACTTTTTATTAAATAATTCCATGTTCGGTAGATAAAAAATACTGTGATATAAAGTGGAATGTGATTTTATTGTTACACTTCCCACTTCTTTTTTTTTTGGCTCAGTTGAAATGCCTAAACACTTACAGGTTCTGACACTCAGATCTAGAGAATTTGTTCTAAAATAGTTCTTTTGTTACTTAATCTTTGCAACCCCGACTTTCTTTTTTTTTTCAGAAGCCCTATTGAGACAGAAGAGGAGGATAGGGTTAGCCAGAAATCTCCACCCTTCTCCTTACTGTTGAGAAATTGTAGTGAGTAGTTTAGTTGCTATGCATATTAATGACTTTGTACCCAGGGCAGTAGGAGCTGTTTTAAAAGAGGACAGGCAGGGAAGCGGAGAGCTCAGACTGGAGGTGGAGCGGAGGAGGCAGCAGCGTGGAGCTTGCTCTCTTTACTAACACAGGAATCAGCAGCCACCAGAGATTTCACAGGCAACAAGATTAAACTCTATCAGCGCTGAATTGCTGCCTAGGGATTTGGAGATGAGACCCATCATAGCTGCACTCATTCTGCTTCTTGTAGCAGTCTCTACATTGCATGTGGAAGGTGAGCGGGGGGGGGGGGGCATTTTATTCACAAGTATTTAAAGATGAAGTATCCATATACCCTTTCCAAATGTAGGATTTTTTTTTTTTTTTTTTAATTTAAAGAATTGTATCATTATAATGAAAAGTTATTGCTGATTTACTACCTTTGTTGCACCTTCGATTTCAACATGAATTACTGACCCGAAACTAATTCCAGTCAAATGAAATGTGATATTGCCCCTAACAGATTTACTAAAAGATTTAATTATATAACATGCAATTGTTAGTGGAAATAAATATTTTCTTCAACATAAATATCACATAGAACGGCAGGTGCAAGGTGACTTTTAATGCACTGCTGCTTTTCAACATAATTAACCCTTAATACTTTATTATTATTATTATTATTAGTATAGGTATGGGACCTGCTCTTTCTGTAATTTGAATCCGCATACCTCAAGCCTACTAAAAAAAAATCTGATTAAGCTGATTATTTTGTTTTCAATAAGGATTCATTATGTATCACTTATTTATCATTACAAGGGAGTCCATGGGAGACGGCCACCCTGTAATTCTGGGCTTTCTGAATAATGGGCTTCCAGATAACAGATCCAATATTTTATATACAGTAGTATCTCTTTTTACATATTTAATAATTATCACATTTTGGAACATTAAGAGCAATCTTTTTTTTTTTTTTTTTTTTT
>CM044435.1:9897719-9918526 GCA_024363595.1 Xenopus borealis
CATAGGGAGCAGGTTTGGCCCGCTGGCCCAGTCTGAACCTGTTTTTATGGATAAAACAGATTTAAAATCCTAATGGACCTCATGTCTAATAACTACAGAATAATACAATGTTTGTTTAAAATGAGTTATAAAACAGGAGATATATTTTATTGTTGTTGTTATACCTCTAAAACTTTAAACACCAGGTTTTCTTGATTTTGCCATGTCATGTTTTGCAGCAACCTGGAAACATACATTAGGGCTCATTTATTGTCTGCAAGTGGGGTGAGGAAAATGCAATTCTGAACACAATCACAGTTTTTTCCCCCACAATGCAGCAGAATTCCAGTGTCATTACAAGGGGGGGGGGGAGTTACGCTTGGCACAATGAAAACTGATTCACCACAAGTCAAGGAATTGCTTGCACAAATCAGACGCAATTGTACAGAGGTCTCTTTGGCGGCATTTCTGGTGCTTGGCATTTGATTGGTTGCTGTGAGATACTAGAAGTGGGCCAAATTGAGACCTTGTATTCATTACCCCGATTAAGGCTAAAAAGGAATAGATGTAAGTGGAATTTGTTATGGTAATGGTTATGTTTATGTCGTGGGTCCATTTGAAAGCATCACCAGTCACTTACATGGGATCTATGGAAACAATTGACTATTTAAACCTTTGCACAGGTGGGGGGGAGAATTTAAAAATAGTTTGTTTTGCTTTTATAGTTTAATAATACATTTTAGAATTGTTTTTTAAGTCTATATCTGCATTTTCCAAGGCACATATTCGATATTTACATTATACGGGGAGCCAGGCTTTCTGTAATTTGGAGCTTTCTGTATAACAGATTTCTGGATAACCTGCACTGACATTATCTCTAGTGTTCTAAAATGGATGTGACTTTCTTCAAAAAATCCTTTTAAATGGTGATTTCAAGTAAAGGATTCATTGTGCATCTGCAGCTATTGTTATCCCATTGGTTGACAGAAATATTTTAATCCCCCATAATAAACCACTGCTCTGAATGTTGCCTTTGCTGTACTGAGGTCTAACCCAAGCAGGGTTGCTGGGGAGCATGGCTGCCTTCACTTGGCTTCATGTCGACCCTTCTTCATTCACAGATATTCAGGAATTCCAGGAAATGTGCCCTAGTCAGTGAATAAAGAGGCATGAGCAGGGCATTAGGGGTGGACAGTTTTATAACGTCACTATAACGCTTCCCCTCTCGCTGCTAAAAGGGTGTCCTGTTAAATTCAGCACCATGAAGATCCATGATAGCACAGATGGCGATAGAGCATTTAAGCTAACAAGCAATCATTTTCACATCTGGCATGCTCATTTCTTTTACTTTTACATGCTTGTTACAGACTACACCAGGTTTAGATTGAGAATCAAAATAGGCCCTGGCATTTCAGGTACACAGAGGCCCAAGCAGCCCCCACCAGCCCTCTAAATACTGACTTTCTATGGGACCTTATAGCAGCCCCTCTGGCATTTGCCAGAACCCACAGATTGCCAGTCTGGGCCTGGACTACACTGCTTTCTATGCAACCATGTCAGCAGTCTTATTCCCTGCAGTTACCCCCTTTTCTGGCGAAAATTACCAGCCTTCCTTTATGTGTTTTTTTCATCTTCCCTATAGATAATGGCATTGTGTATTTGTTTTATGGGCCATGATTGTAAAAAATGAACAAGGTGGCTAGGCTAAAGCTGACCAGTGGCCATAGACCTTAAGATCTGCTCGTTTGGCCAGCGGATCACAATAGCGATCGGTTTACGATGAGGGCAATGGGCTCAGACGGATCGGTAGAGAGAAAATTAAACCTTCCTTATCAATATTGTGACCCGTTGAAAGCCCCCATACATGGGCAGATAAGCTGTTAAATTGGTCTAGACGACCGATATGAGCAGCTTTATCTGCCCAAGGGTGTGGTTTGGTGTTTATTTTGGCATGAAGTATCAACCCTGGAAAATACACACACTAACAAGCATATTCCATTTCAGCATATTTAGAAATCATATCTTTTGTCAAAAGCTTTAATTCCTAAGAGTTATTAATTATTATTATTTCCTATACACGCACCAAGGGCCTTCATTTGCCTTTCTCCAATACTTGTCACTAAATGACATGCAATTATAGTTCATGATGCCGGGATGACTGACGTCCAGCCTTCCTATTGTCCAGCCATATATACATACAGTGCAGGCCAGTGGTGCTGGTGTTGTATACAGGACAGGCCTGCTACATTAAAGGAGTAATTCACCTTTAAGTTGACTTTAAGTATATGTTTCAACTGGTCTTTATTATTTTCTTTTTTATATATTCATATATATTTTATATAGTTTATACAATTTCCCTTCTTCTGACTGATTCCAGCTTTCAAATGGGGGTCACTGATCCCCAACTAAAAACAAAAGCTCTATAAGGCTACAAATGTATTGTTATTGCTACTTTTTATTACTCATCTTTCTGTTAGGGATCTCCGCTATAGCAGTGTTTCCCAAAAAGAGTTGGGGAGCAATAAAACATGCAAAAAGTTCCGGCTGGGCTAAATAAGAGCTATTGGCTATTTGGTAGCCACTATGTGGACTGGCAGCCTACGGGAGACTCTATTTGGCAGTGCACTTGGTTTTTATGCAGCCAAAACCTGCCTTCAAGCCTGAAATTCAAAAATAAGCAGCTGCTTTTAGGCCACTGGGAGCAACATCAATGCAAGGAGCAAAACCATCATGCAAAAGCACTTGTATTTACAGTTATGTCTTCAGAGCCAAGTAATGATTTCTGTAGCAGAATAAACAGCAATGTGTACCATTTTATTTTCCAACATCCATTTTCTTGTAATTGTTTCATAGCCATGTTGAGGCTTTTTGCAGATGTTTAATACTTTACTGCATTTCTAAAAACATGCAAATAATTAGGGGTCTTCCAGAAAGACAGAGTAAGCCTTTGTCATTCCAGGAACAAAAGCCAATATAAAGCTAACAAAAATTAGTAGAACTCTGCTAAACGACAGCCAAGTCTAAACATGTCATACAACAGACTTTCATCTCCTGCATGCATATAGATGTTTTGCCTTCTACTTGCCTTAGTTAATTCATGTCCTAACCTTGTGGAGAATGTGATCATGAGATTCAGTCTATTTATAGAAGGTTTAGAGTGATAATAACTTGTGCTGGCAGCAGAGAGTTCTGATTAGTCCGGGAAATTCAGTACAATTATTTATTTGAAAGCATGTCAGTCTATGAGCGAGGATCCTCAGCTGTGGGGATGGCTATTTCCCCTGATACATTTACATTAGACACACAGTCAACCATAAGAAAAAGTGAAACTAGAAGCATCATGTGAGAGGCAGTTCATCAGTGATTTGACAGTTTTATCTACTGGTATCTACTGCATAGTATCAGTCACAGTTCTGTTTGGATTATTTTTGGCATATTTGCCCATCCTGATCATTCACAGTGCAAGAGGGTGAAACACAAAACCCATTATGAATGTTGCTGATCAAAATATGGCATAGGGTTAAGTAAGGACAGGGCCACCATCAGGGGGTCACAGGGGGGGCAGTCGTGCCGGGCCCGGAGGAATCCAAGATGTAAGGGGGCTGGCTCCACACAACCCCTCACACCCAATAAGGGGCGTTGGGCTTGAGTAAGGACTAGAGGAATCGGACTGGCGGCTACACGGGTCAGCTTGTCCCGGCCGGGTGCGCAGACAGATCCAGGGGGGAGACCGCTTCTCAGTTCGAAGTGTATTTCCTGCTGTGTAGCTTACTGACTGTTACGGCTCCTCCTGCTGTTTCCGGGTTAGTAGCACTCTGCTCTGCCCCTTACCCTAGCAGCAGGGTCGGACAGGGGGGCCCGGGGCCCACCGGGACTACTGCCCAGGGCCCCCTCTGACCCCCCTGCCCCGATGCAGATACTGCTGGGCTCCTGCCTCTGCGTTCCCCTCAGACCCCCCTGCCCGCACTCCTGCCTGATAGGCGACACGCGCGCTCCTCCTTGAGGCGCCACATGCGCGCCTGGTTGCGAGTAACCTTCTGCATGCGCAAGTGGTGCTGCGGGTAGCGCCTACCAAAAACTTTTTTTTAAAATTTCATTGGGAGAGGGGTCTGGCCCGGTTTCCCGCCGGGCCAGTCCGACACTGCCTAGCAGCCAGGTGATTGCACTGCTGCTCCCAAAGTCTAGGCACTCAAGCCCACTCACTAAAGCTTGCTCATTGTGCACTCTGCTGTTGAACTACATCCTTGCACGTGACACATGCCTCCAGCATTTACACGCATGGGGGAAATTACACTTTATACCTAAATGTGAAAGAGTCATCAAATGTCACCACATGCACTCCTAAGCAGTGGAAACTAATAACATTATGTGCCGTGTACTTTTCCCAGAATGCTTTAAAAAGGTTATAGGTTGCTTACAACAACCTGAAAAGGAGAAAGCCATTGATTGAGTTTTATACCGCAGCTTGTACCTCAGAGAAGCCACACCATTCTTATACGGACTCCCCAAGATACACAAAGAAGAAGCCCCACTAAGGCCTATTGTCAGCAGCATAAATTCAGTGACATACAGCATTGCAAAATTCTTGGCTAACATCTTAGCCCCGTTGGTACGGTGCATAAAATCCAGAATGCCAAAGATTTTGTAACCAAGATTCATGGCGTTACACTAGAGGCAGAAGAAACAATGGTATCATATGATGTCACATCATAGTTCACATGTATACCTACGACAGAGGCAATTGAGGCTGTAAGAAAAAGATAACTCCCTTAGCAGCAGAACGAAGCTCAATCCTAACCAAGTATGTTTGTTGCTAGATTTGTGCCTTAACACCACATACTTCAAGTAAAAGGACCTTTTTATAGACAGCAACATGGCTGTGCAATGGCTAACTTGTACATGGAGGAAGTGGAAAGGAGGGCTTTACTTACTTTCCAGGGAACTACACCCAGTCACTGGTTCAGATATGTGGATGACACTTGGGTTAAAATCAGATCCAATGAAGTCTTCACAGAACACATTAACTCAGTGGACCATAGCATCAATTTCACAAGGGAAGATGTCCATGGGAACAAACTTGCTTTTTTGGACTGTTTGATATGCATCCAAGAGGGAGGCAACTTGAAAACGAAGGTGTACAGGAAACCTACTCATACGGATCAATATCTGTTGTTCAGGCCCGGACTGGCAATCTGTGGGTTAGGGCAAATGCCAGATGGGCTGCTATAAGGTGCCATAGAAAGTCAGTATTTAGTGGGCTGGTGGGGGCTGTTTGGGCCTCTATGTGGGCTGATTGGGCCTCTGTGTACCTGAAATGCCAGGGCCTATTTTGATTCTCAGTCCAGTCATGCTGTTGTTCCATTCCCACCATCCCCTGGAACACAAACTGGGTGTCATTAGAACTCTGCACCACAGGGTGGAATGTGTGGCAACTGATACTGAGTCCAAAGACAAAGAGCAAAAACATCTCAGAGGAGCTTTTGAAAGTGTGTGGCTACCCAGACTGGGCCTTTGTCAAAACAGCAGTAACCAAGCCCAACAGGAACACCAGAATAAATACCCGCCTGAAGACACATAGTAGGCGAAACATAGTCATCCCATATGTAGCTGGAGTGTCAGAGAAACTCAGGATTTTTAACAAACACCACATCCCTGTGTTTTTCAAATCGAGGAACACACAGACAAAAACTGGTACATACAAAGGTGTAGCGAGCAGTGCACTGATCTATACATTTGGGAGACAAAACAATCCACTTGGATTAAAGAAGAGTAGAGAAAAAGATTGTCAATCTCTCACACTTTCTTATTTGCTTAATGTAAATGATGCATAATGTGTGTAAAGCACTTCCTAAAGGAGACATTTCCAAACTTTAAACATAGAAACAGTGCTGTGATGTTACTGGTCCCTTAAAGTTTTATGGGCCCCTTAACAGGTATAGAGTACGATTACTCTACAATACATTTGTAGCCTTATAGAACATTTGTTTTCTTTTTTTCTTTTTTTTAGATTGTGTCAGTGACCCTCCCTCCCCCCCACCCCATTTGAAATCTGGAAATGATCAGAAGAAAATGGCAAATAATTAAAACACTATAAAAGTATATAATGAAGTTGCTTATAATTGGCCATTTTATAACATACTAAATGTGAACTGAAAAATGAACTACCCCTTAAATAACAGGCTTGTGGGAGGAAATGTAAAAGACCTACAGTCAGACACCAGGCAGGGTTTAGAGCAGTGGAAAAGTATGTATTAGCGATGGTGCAGAAGAAGAACAACAGCTAGGACACAGGATAAACTGTCAGTTATAACAATGAATAGATTTAAATAACTATAGTAATGAAAACAATATACATGTCTTTAAAACAAATCATGGAATAAATATTTCTGAGAATCTGTGACATGATTCATACTATTAAATGCACCCAGGAGATGGAATTGATGGAATTCCAGAACAACTGTTGAGAAAGCCATGAAGTAAACAAGAGTACAGTATGTTGTAACTTCTATGCGAATGAGAAAGAGGAATGGAGAGTAAATGCCTTTAGGCCTCGCAGCAGAACAATCCTACCAATCCTGTTTATAATTATCAACAGGCCCCCAAATACTAGCTTCTATAGCTATATATATGTGCACACCGTTGGCAGAGATAGTACCTGGGTGCCAGCAAAGAATATAGAAAATAAAAGATATTGCGGCATTCAATCACTTTTCGTTTCGATCCCTCACAGGGATCTTCATCAGGTGTACGATCGAACACAAAATGAAGGTGGTCTTTTTGTTTTTTGTACACTCCTGACGAAGATCCCTGTGAGGGATCGAAACGTTGAGAATCTAAAAAATGTTGTCCAAATCCTGTAAGTACAGCAAACTCTATTGTTAATATATATATATATGTGTATGGAACCTGTTATCCAGAATGCTCAGGACCTGCCGCTTTCCGGATAACGGATCTTTCCTAATTTGGATCTTTATAAGTCTAGTAGAGAATAAACCCAATAGGCTGTTCCTGCATCCAATAAGGATTTTGAAATATAGTGAAACAACTAACATTTCAGTCAATGTCATATGTGCGGAATTATTTATCAGAGGTCCTGAGAGTTTTCTATATTCTATATATCTATATTGGGATTGAATACTTAAATTCCTGTTAAGCCTGAGTTATAATAAAAGCAGCTGCATTCTCTGGTCTTGTGTCATTTCTTTATTTATTGTCACAACCATATTGCAACAGTTGGATTGATATTAATATATACCTACTATTCCCATGTATTCTTCCTATATAAAGTGAAATCAACTTGCCACACAATGATCTATGCGCAACAGCAGAAATGTGAGCTTCTATGTGCTTTGCTTTTAAGTGTACTTTTAAGCTGTTTTTATCAACAACAGTGTGTCTGGCAACAAAGACAAGTATGCATAATAATTCTAACTATGCCACTGGGCTAATAGCAAACCCCTGAGCCTGCACTTTCACAGAGACAATAACAAGTTCTCAAGAGAAATTGGCAAAATGCAGAGACTGACGTTTGACACTGGGGCTTGTAGGTTAAGTGCTAGAGGTTACTTGTGTCTTACTAATAAGGGCATGGCTCTCATACATGCGGACCGAATGTCTGTGCCAATATTTTTTCTTAATAGAAAACAAAAATTTAATAAGATTAATGTTACAATTATGTTTGTTCCTTTATTTATATCACTGGAGTATGAGCTGGAGTAGAGTGAATTCACCATAGTGGATTTTTCCTAAAATATTTTGCTTTGAATTTTGGAGACCCAGTATACAGGAAGGCAATTAGGATGATTCATGGTCTAATTATCAAAGCTTGGGCCAGATTCAATTCAATAAGAAAAAGTTATCTCAAGGTTTGTCACGTGAGAACTTGTGGATGAGATTCAATTTGAGGAGAGAAAACTTTTTTTCCTATGGATTTCAATAGAGTTTTCTTTTGATAACCCACAATATAAGTTTCTCTGAATTGAATTGCATCTCAAATTTAATCTCCATGAGACAAGATTCAATTTGAGGAGACTTTTATACTAATTCAATTCGTTTTTTTTCCCCATGAGTTTTTACTTCAATTGCATCTCAAATTGCCCATCAATTTTCACATGATAAACTTTTTCCTCGCTGACTTGAATCTGGCCCCATATTGGGGAAGACAGTAAGACCTTGAGATTAGAAGATGAACAGGAGAGAGGAGATGTGATCAACAAAACCAGGATTTTCCAGAAAGATAAATGTCTGTAGAGAGAAGAAATTAAGGAAAAACTTCCTTTGACAAAGGGCCAGATTCAATTCAGTGAGAAAAAGGTTTATCAGGTGAAAACTCATGAACGAGATTCAATTTGAGATGCAATTCAGAAAAGATTATCTCATGGTTTATCATGTGAAAACTCCATTGAAGCCTAGGAGAAAACATTGAAACTTGTCCATGAGTTTTCACCTGATAAACAGTGAGAACGTTTTCTCAAAATTGAATCCAACCCAAAGGGTGATAAATACATAGAAGACTAATTCTGTCGCCCGATGGTGTTCCTCTTCGGGGCCCCATGACCCACATGGAACGCAATGACATCATGTGCCCTGTGCAAAATTTGAGTACTTAAGGACTTCCAGGTCGTGGGTTTGATGCCCGATTATAGCATTTGTTTGGAACATTCCTGGGTGTCTTATAATTCTTTTTTTACCTATTTCCTGGACTTCTGACCCTGCCTGGACTTTGACTCTAATGTTATTCTGCCTGCCTTTGAACTCTTGTCTGGACTTTGATCATGATTTTGCCTGAACCCTTTTGCACTGTGATTTTGGTCTTTAACCCCTAAAGCTTCCTCCTTGGTTCTGACTACTCCCTGCTGGGAGGCGACAGGCCCACCTAACAAATTCAGAAAATAAATTTAAACAACAAGCTGAGCTTAATTCAAATTTTAGACATTTTAACAAAATTATAAACCAAATGATTTGAAGATTAAATTTTTCGATGAAATGTATTACAGGTATGGGACCTGTCATTCAGAATTCTCAGGACTTGGGGTTTTCTGGATAACAGATCTATCTTCATACCTTAAGTCTACTAGAAAATCATGTAAACATTAAATCAACACAATTCGCTGGTTTTGCTTCCAATAAGGATTAATTATATCTTAGTTGGGATCAAGTATATGCTACTGTTTTATTATTACATAGAAAAATATAAAAGATACATTTAAATTATTTCTATAAAATGGATTCTATGGCAGATGGCCTTCCCATTATTCAGAGCTTTCTTGATAATGGAACCCATACCTATCTATATGTTGAGCTGAAAAAAAAATAGTGCAGTGAATCTTTTAAAAACAAATATTTTTATTCCCCAAATACCCAGAATATATAAATTATGTTGAAAGTTTCCTTCTTAAACACAATACATTTTTTTGTTATTCTTTTTTTTTTTTTTTTTTTTTTTTTTTTTAGAGTATATGAAGATTAAATGAAAATGCGGCTGAAAAAGAAAGAATCTTGGCGTGGGCATTTTGGCTGAAGAGGTTGACAGAACACAGATTCTTTCCTGTGCTTCACATACAAATGGTGTTTGGACTTTATTTCGAAGCACTCTTTAAGAAGAGACGGTTTCTAGTCATACACAAGATGTTTTTTTAGAACTCATAATTGTCTCATAAGTGTAGGACTTCTGATTTACGTCTGCATATTCCATGACGTTGGACTTGTACTGACATTATTTTATGATCCATAGTCTGCGCTTGATCAACAGGTTAATAGAACTTTCTATATGAGCTTTATAAGTTCATCACATGGGAAGGCATGCTAGTGTCCCAGAATTTCCTCTTGAGTTGCCTACATTTGCCGACAGCAGTAGAGCTTCTCCTCATTTTAATTCAAACTCTTCTTCTCATTCTGTATATGTAATCCATAGCACGCAATGCCTGTAAAATAGCTTGGACTCTTCTACAAAGTGTTGATATCATAAAGATTCATTCAAATTTTTTTTTTTTATCTCACAAAGTCTGGCAAATGTGTGTTAGATTATTTGGCATGAGCAATTCATTCAAAGAAAGAATGCAAAAGTTTTGGTAAATGATTCAGATGATTTGTTTGTAATACAGATTGCTTCTCTGTTTTGTTAGTATTTATTGGTACAAAATAGGCTTGTTTAACCCATTCTTGCCCACAGCTTTAGCAGTGGCAATGGCAAAATTTTGTAAACTTGACTTTGGCTGGACCCAATTGAGAGCAAGAGAATGAGAAGAATGAATGAGAAATACACTCACTAAGTGGCCACCTCTGTCCCAATTGCCAAATCAATAGAGAATAATGAACCCCCCCCCCCCAAATGTAACTTTTGATGCAACATTTAGATGAGACAAATAAGGGTAGTTATTTATTAAAATTCAAATGTTAAAATCTGAAAGAGTTCAAGTTTGTTGCACTAGAAAACTCCCCAATTTATTATACACCATCTCAGACCTATCAAGGTCCCGTATAAGTCAATGGGAGGCACCTATCTCAGTTTAAAATTTTCATGGTCTGCGCTGGCTTTTGCCCAAAAATTTGACTTGGGGTTTTTGAAAAATTAAAACAATTCAGGGAAAGAAAGCCCAAAATATGTGAGCAATTCTGGGAAAAAAAGCCAGAAAAATTTGAGCAACTGGGAAAGAGCCAGAAAAATTCAAGATATTTGGCAAAAAAGTGTTAAATATTAGAGCAATTTTGGAAGAAGACAGAAAAATTCAAGCAATTTGGTAAAACGCCCAAAAAAATGTTAGCATTTGATTTTATCGTTTTTTCTTTTTTTAATTTATAAATAAGCTAAAATTAGTCATGGGAGTTTGGTTGTAGTTTTTTTAAAAATAATATATGAGATAATTTTGGATTTTAGAAAAAAAAAAAACCTTATTAATAAAGACCCAAAACCCCCCACCCTACATAGACCCCTATTCTAAGTAAAGGCTTAGGGGCAATAAACAAAGTTTACACTGGGGCTGGGGAGGGGGAGCAGGGGAGTAGGGTTTTTAATTAATAAGAGTTTGGTTCTCCTTTTATCAATACAGATTTGCATTTAATAGCATCTACAGTTGCTGATAATTGTAAATAAAAAACTCAAATAGACTCTGAATAACGAAACAACCATACCTGAACTCCCCTCCCCAAATACTTGAGATGCCATCACCATGGGGCAGATTTACTATTGGTCGAATTTGAATCGAACAATTTTAACCATTTGATTTAATTTTTTTTATTTGATCTGAAAATGCTGGACTAACCCTATGGGAACTTCCCATAGGGTTATACAGCAATTCGGTAGGTTTAATCTGGGGATCTAGGTATTAAAGGGCAAGTACTTTTGACTATCAAAGTGGCCACAAAAATTATTTGAAAATTCAAATCTTTTTGAAAATTCATTTGAATTTGGAATCATTCACGCAAATTTAGTAAATCTGCCCCCCATGTGTATGAAACCTTGGGGAGCCTCTATATATCATAGTGGCATTGCAAACCTTATCTGGAAGAGTGGAAGAAAAGGGGAATTCATGGAACTCACAGAACTTTTTTGTAGCACTGACCTATTGGGTAGGAGGATCATTACTAGCCATGGTCCCTCAAAATTCTGTCATTGTTGCAGGATTTACTAGATTCATTAGAGATCAACAAGTACATCACAAAATAGTCCATATACAGCAATTCACAGCATAGAAAATTTATATACATACCCCTTTGGGACACATAAGGCAAAAAGGTCAAACCACAAGTTGCGGATACACAAGCCCAAAGTGAGAATACCCCAACGTTTCGGCACACAAGCCTTTGTCAAGGGGATTCCGATTTGTGGCACCTCTTTATATGCCTAACGGCTATAGTTTGGGACGGCATTTTTTCTGCTTTGATTCAAATTCTTTGGAGTGCCCTCCATTAATATATATTATTGTTGCAGGATTTGGAAGCAATTTGACAGATGGCAGGTATCAATGAAAAAATTTTCAACCAAACTGCACAACTTTTTCCCTGGGTGGACACATCCAAATGACCCAAATGCTACAGTAACTTGCATGGTGGGTTTTGGGTGACGCACTGGTAAAGCAATAACACAATCAATGGGCAAATGGATAATGAGCTACTGTCCATTCAATTATTTGGCAAAACACCAAAAGTTTAGATCAAGTCCTGAACTAGACAGTTCTGGCAGTTTGTAACCAAATTCAGAAAAAAACCCTGTATGTGTCCAGCTTAAAGGGCACCTGTTACCCCAAAATATTTCCCCCCACCAAAGGTGCGGACTAATAGCGCCTGCACTTCAGTTGGGATAACCCGCTTTTTGTTGTAGTTTTTTTTTTTTAATTTGCCCCCCTGGCACTGGGAGGGAGCTCCTGGTTCAAATGGCCATGATGGGTCACATGCATGTGCTTAAACTGTGGAGTCTATGGAAGATGGCATTCCTGTGATTCAGAGCTTTCTGGATAATGGGGTTTCAGATAAAAGATCCTGTATAATAATAATAAAAATGATGTAACTGTCTAAGATGTGTAGCCAAGCTTAGATTTACAGGTATGGGATCTATCATTCGGAATACTTAGGACCTGGGATCTTTGGAACTCTATGCCTCTAGAATGCTAAAAAATATTTAAATGTAATAAACCCAATAGGATGTTTTCTCTGTCACTAAGGATTAATAATGTCTTAGTACAAGTTACTGTTTTATTATTACAGCAAAAGGGGAAACTGTTTTTAAAAATTAGAACTATTTGCTTGTGCTCTGTAGGAGATGGCCTTTCCATAATTCATAATGAGTTTCCAGATAGGGCATCCCATATCTGTACAATGAAAACTAATAACAGGTGTGACCTGATACAAAGCTGGACATAATATATCATTATGTACACAATATATATATATATATATCTTTCAGACAGTAAACATTTCCAACTGCCAGTTTCCACAGAAAGCACACCATTAAATCATATTGTTAATTTGTAAATAGAATTTAGCAGGAACGCTTGGTATAAATAATTGTATATTTCCTACACGTGTAATGTATTGTATTGCTAAATTATCATGTCATATTTAAGTATTTTCCTTAAGTAGAAAGTTGCATGCTGGTTTCTTAATTCTTTTTCAAATAAAGTTGGGAAAAAAATTAAAACTGTCTTCTACCTTTGCTTCCCCCTAGAACCTTAAAGCTACACATACATTGGAAAACCATGATGGACCTACATTATAAGAATGGTCTGGAGCTCGAGCTTTAACATGTAACCAGTAATGAGCTTAGTATTATTATTGCACAAGACAAAAATGACTGGGTGACTAGTCATTAGAATAAAAACATCTACAGCACCCAGAGATGTTATTATATTATCTTTTTAAAGTACCTGTATATTATAGAATGACTAATTCTAAGCAACTTTTCAACTGGTCTTCATTATTTACTTTTATAGTTTTTTTAATGATTTGCATTTTACTTCCGATTCTTTCCAGCTTTGAAATTTTGAAATGGGGTTCACTGACCCCATCTAAAAACAAATGCTCTGTAAGGCTACAGATTTATTGTTATTGCTGCTTTTTATTATTCATTCAAGCTGGAGAGCTGCTGAATAAAAAGCTAAATAACTCAAAAACCTCAAATAATAAAAAATTATAAACAATTGCAAATTGTCTACATCATACTAAATGTTAAGGTGAACAACCACTTAAAAGGGGTTGTTGACCTTTAGATAACTTTTATTCAGCAGCACTCCAGTTTGTAATTTCAGGGAAAAAAAAACTCATGGGCCCCCGCCTGGCCAGACCCCCTCTCTTAACCCTACAATTTGCTTCACAGCGCCACCCACATGGTGCTTTTTTCGCACATAAATGCATTGCTTCAGGGCGGCTCTTTCTTACGCATACATGCATCGCTTCAGCACTGCTCCATACTCGTATATGCGTGGTCTCTAGGGGGTCCAGAGGGGGGCTGTGAACAGGAGTCCAGGTGGGCCCTTTTTTGCTAAAACTGCCTGGACCTGGAGGACTGCTCTTTGAGTGACTACCCTACAAACAATATGTTGATGTCCACTCACTTCCTATTAAGAAGTTAATAGGAAAGAAGAGAAAGGCATTTAAAAACTATAATTCTGTTTTGACAGAAGCTGCATTTAAAAAATAGAAACACTGTAATAAATGTTGTAAGGCAGTGCAGGCGAAAAGTAACCCTAAAAAGTTTTTTAAATATATTAATAGTAAAAAGATGCAGGTTGAGAGTGTTGCTCCGTTACATAATGGTACAAGTATTGTTGTAACAGATACAGAAAAGGCAAATGTGCTAAATCAGTACTTTTCTTCAGTATATACGATACAGTCTGAGTTCCCAGGCTCACTTCATAGCTGCACTAATGGCTCAACTCAGTCTAGTCAGTGGCTGACTCAGGATATGATTCATAAAGCTTTAATAAAAATTAATGTGAACAAGGCTCCAGGGCCTGATGGTATACACCCACGAGTTCTAAGAGAGCTTAGTTCAGTTTTAGACCTGCCCCTATTTTTGATTTTCTCAGATTCGCTTTCATCTGGTATGGTGCCTATGGCTTGGAGGAAAGCTGATGTCATCACAATATTTAAAAAGGGTTTACGATCACAGTCTGGCAGTTATAGGCCAGTAAGTTAGACATCTGCGGTGGGCAAATTACTTGAAGGCTTGTTAAGGGATCACATTCAAAATTTTGTCCTAGTGAATGGCATTATGAGCAGCAATCAGCATGGCTTTATGAAGAATATGTCATGCCAGACAAATTTGATTTCTTTTTATGATGAGGTAAGTAAGATGCTGGACAGTGGGGGGGGGCAGTAGATGTGATCTATTTGCATTTTGCTAAAGCGTTTCATACCGTGCCCCACAAACGACTGCTTTCTAAACTAAGGTCTGTTGGACTTCATGAAGTCATTTGCACATGGATAGGAAACTGGCTACAGGATCGGGTACAGCGGGTGGTTGTTAATGGTTCTCTACTTGGAGTAAGGTTCTTAGTGGGGTTCCCTCAGGGCTCAGTATTGGATCCACTTTTATTCAACGTGTTCATTAAAGGAACAGTAACACCAAAAAATTTAAGTGTTTTAAAGTAAAGAAAACATCATATAGTTCATATAAACAACTGCTAAGTAGCAATGGCGGAAATTGAAAAAACGGCTACATGGCACAGGATAAGTAATGGATAACAGATAACATTATGTTTTATAGAGCTTATCTGCTATCTGCTGTGTAACTTGAGCCTTTTCTCATTTGAATGGCTGCCCCCATGGCTACACAGCAGCTTATTTGTATAAACAATAGTAGTGCTTCTGAAGCAAACACTGCAGTTTTACCAGTGCAGGGCAACAGTGCTTTATATTTTTATTATTTTAAAACAATACATTTTTTGGATGTTACTGGTCCTTTATGACTTAGGGATGGGTGTTGTAAGTAATATATCAGTGTTTGCAGATGACACAAAACTATCCAGCCCAATTAATTCCATACAGGATGTGGCATCCTTGCAACAGGATCTTGACAAACTGGCAATCTTGGCAGCTAAGTGGAAGATGAGATTCAATATTGATAAATGTAAACTCATGCACCTGGGGTGTAAAATATTCAAGCCACTTATACCCTTAATGGGACTGCACTAGGAAAATCCATTAAGGAAAAGGACCTTGGAGTCCTTGTAGATGATAAACTTGGCTGTAGCAAGCAATGCCAGTCAGCAGCATCAAGGGCAAATAAGGTCTTGAGCTGTATTAAATAGAGGCATAGAGTGACGGGAGGAGGGGGTCATTCTTCACTTTATAGAGCACTTGTAAGGCCACATCTGGAATATGCCGTACAGTTTTGGTCTCCATCACTCAAACAGAACATTATTGTATTAGAGAGGGTACAGAGAAGGGAAACTAAGCTGGTAAAAGGTATGGAAAATCTTAGCTATGTGATATGATAACTATACATAAATATATAAGGGGATCATATAATAATCTCTCTAATGCTTTATTCACCAGTAGGTCTTTCCAGCTGACACAAGGTCACCCATTCCGTTTAGAAGAAGAGAGGTTCAGCTTAAATATTCGGAAGGGGTTTTTATAGTGAGAGGTGTGAAGATGTGGAATTCTCTCCCTGAAACTGTTGTACAGGCCTTTACATTAGATAGCTTTCAGGTGGGTTTTTTTTTTTGCCTTCCTCTGGATAAACTGGCAAATAGCCAGTTAAAAAAAAAAAAAAGTTAAAAGGTTGAACTTGATGGACATGTCTTTTTTCAGCCTAACTAAGTATGTTACTATGTTACACTGAAGGAATGGGGCACAGAACCTGAGCCTCCTCATCTACTTTGTGAGTGTCTCTAAAAAGAAATGTCTTGGTGATTCAAAGCCCCTCAAATGGTTGTTAAACGTAAACACAAAAATCTTTAATCATTAGGACTTTTGAAGACAATCCCATATTTTAGACATTTTAATAAATGTTACGGATATGATGTTAGCAACATAAGATTGAGGAGGTTGTTGCATCATCTTATCAGTTCGCCAGGTCTAAGCTGACAAAGGAAACTCTGGCGAAAGAAGTACATTTCTGTAAATTCGCACTTTAGTGAGTTTCCAGAGTCACAAAATTCACCTGTCGATAGGACACAAAATTTCGCTAGTGATGGTCTCTTTCACTAGCAAATTGTCCTCTATTACTCCTTGTTCACATTTTTACATGATTTTCTAGTAGAGTTAAGGTATGTAGATACAAATTACGGAAAGATCCATTATCCAGAAATCCCCAGGTCCTGAGCATTCTGGATAACAGGTCCCATACCTGTAGAATGATAATAAGATAAGTATGACATTACTGGTTGCAATAATAAAGTTGATATGCAGTGGCCTGTGTTACTTTTTGCAGGGATTTTATATATTATAGATTATATGCTGTATTGCTGCCATAGGGCACATCAGGAGCTATATGTTATTCCATAGGCTTTTGTCTAATAGCATCACAAATCCTTTTACTGACCCAGAACTGTCACAGAAGAGAACTTTTTACAAAAGCCCTTAAAATATAATTGTGGAAAGCCTGAGACAGTGTTTGTATTCCTGGCACCTCTAGTTTGCAGCATTCACTGTACCATGCAGACAATAAACCCACATCAGATGTTTTCACATACCTTCCAACATTCTGGAAACAGAAAGAGGGACAAAAAAGTTTGCCATTTTTGCAGCCATACACCCTAATTACCATAACCATTTTACCAGGTTATGAAAGTTTGAACACATTTCTGTAGTTTTATTACACTTTTACTAATGAAGGTGAATTGCCCCTTAAGCAGAGTCTTACTTCTCCCAAGGGACAAAACTCTTATAAATGTATCTTAAGTATCCATTCTGGGCTCCCTGTCAAGAGCCAATTAAGTTAGAGACATTGTATCTATTTTGGCTATTCTGTGCAGAGAAATCGGGACTTTCCAGTACAAATGCAGGACTGCGGGTTGAGCTGCGGGACTGTCCCTTTCAAAACAGGGCAGTTGGGAGGTATGGTTTTCAGGTGTATGTTGTGTAATACTTTGCAATATATCAATTTGATACTGTTATAAATCATCTCAAAATGTATTACAAATTCTTGCTACAGGAATAATGAAAGGAAGTATAAAAGTGGGTATGAAAACATTATAGCACATGCAAGACTAAGTGGTTTAATGGTGTAACTTTAACATTCATTGAAAGCTGTCAGTGTAGCCCCTTCTGAGGCCTGACAGTTACACTGATTGTAATCTGATGGTTTATATTGGATCTGATGGCTCTATATTGGATCTGATGGCTTGAGCCAAAAGTTGGAGAGGTTTGGCATATTGGTCCTCCTATTTGTGTGACTCCCAATGAGATATGTAGAATGAAATTGCAAATTCCGTAGTAGTGGACAAAACAGACAAAAAACAGCAAGACTTGGCTACAAGGTTTATTCAACATGACATGTTTCGAGCATTGTGGCTCTTTTTCAAGTGTATTAGGAAACACTTGAAAAAGAGCCAAAATGCTTGAAACATGTCCACAACTTTTGTCCACAACTACTTCGGAATTTGCAATTGCATTAGCTTCCCATTTGGGACAGAAGCAGTGACATAGGCGAGCTATCGTATAAGAGATATGTAGAATGTGTAAGGTACATGGAGTGAGAGTAAAAAAAGTGGTGTAGGACGTAAGGAGGTGTAGATTATGTAAGATTATTTCTAGAGAGAGAATTGAGGCTTAAGGTGGCCATACACCTAACAGTTACAATCTTTCCTGTGACCAAACATGAATCTTCAGATGAACAGGTACAAACAATAGAATTCTACCTGGATCTGATGATTCAACAGTAAACACTGGCCAATGTTCTGCACCGGATCAACATTTTGTTTCATATGATAAGATCTGTCCATGCATGCCCACATTTAGATGAACTGTGTGGTTTTGTGGGCGCATTTCCCAATTTTTAATCTTACCTCTAGAAATAATCCTAATGGGATTCCTCTAACACTTCCTTCTCTACTGCCTCTGTCTCCAGCATCACTAAGGACAGGTGCCAGCTATGCAGTTGTCAAGGACCTTTATGAACTGTTTAGCAATCTAGATATGATCTAGCCTGACTATTACTAAGGTCCTGTGTTTCCCAAGTCCTCACCTTTGTCTTACATGTTTTATGTGGAATCAACTTTTTTACTGGACTTGCTGTTGTTAGCTGCCTGCCATGACCCCTGGCCTGTCTATTGGACTTTTCCTATTTGTCTGCTCCCTGTCCTGGCCGCTGGCTTGATGTAAAGCACTGCCTCCAACATTAATATAGAAATATATGTATATATAATAATATATAAATATAGTAATATAAGTATATAATAATATATATAGTAATATAATATATATACTATGTGCATTAATACAGGTCAATATAAAGTAAGTAATAGGAATTGAAGCACTGCAGAGACTTTTAAACAAAGGAGCCTTCCAAATGTTACCCTCTAAAATGTTACTGATTTTACAGCTACCATATAAAGTTGTGATGTCTTATAAGTGAGCAAATCAAGTGAACTCTCCTGGAGTGTATTGAAACGTTTAACTATAAATGGAATTAGATTATAATGCTTAGAAGACTAAATAAATATTTTAGCTTCAAGTGATTCTGTAGGGATTTAAGGCATTTTCACTTTCTTTTGTAGCTTCTTTTATAGTTTACTGGTAAAATATTTTACAATAAAACCTGCTTAGAAACACAGTACTATGTTACTTATAACTGGATCTTCATGGTTGGTCATCTCCTCTCATATTATCATGTTCTCCCTTCTGTGCATCAAGAATAGTCCAGGCAGCAGCAAACGGGTGGCCAACAAAAACACAATATCATATGATTTTCTGTTTCAGTCAAATATGCAGCAAGCATGGTATGGGGGCTTTTAATAGTAAGCTATGCACAAGTGATTAAAATCTGACTTTAATGTTAATAACAAGCCTGCGCCTCTAGAGTGGAGTAAGTAGACACAGTCAATAAGAACGGGTAGCAAATAATATTAAAAGAAACAGGTGGAAATGCAATAAATATAAAAACATTAGACAAGCACAGTCCAAAAAAACATTTAATCAGTTTAACCAGGCAGTGTAATGTGAAGATAGTGGCCAACAAAAAGGGTTTCCTAAAAATATGAATTACCAGGAGCGGCTTTTTGACACAGAACTTGTAGGCAGGTTACTCAACTTGTCTCATGGCCTCAGTGCCTATTTTCTGGATTCCTGAACCCCAATGCTTTTGATGAAGTAGAAACTATAACCAATGAGGAGCAGCAGTCTATCCCCCATACGTAATAAAAAGCACCGTGTTTGGCCAGGAGCAATAACCGATAGCAACCAATAAGATACAGTATTTGCTTTTAAACGGGTAACCAATACATTTTACCTGATGATCGGTTGCTATAAGTTACTGTTCCTGGGCAAACTCAGTGCCTTTTATTACCCAAATATGTATCATAAAATTTAAAAATTCACGATATTGAGCTATAAAAATTTTTTTATTCTCACTCCTTAGCTGGAGCTAGCTCAGAGAAGAAGCAGTTGTGACTTCTGCACTATGCACTAGAAATGAGATTATAGCAGAAAAAAAATGTAATAAGTGGCCCAAGATCAAATGGCAAATGGACTGTAGATAGAATAACCAAAACAGCTAATCTAGATAGAACTCATACAGATATAACAGTAAGGGATATAACACGTTTCATTCTAGATTGATATATATATATACATACACTATATACAGCTATATGACTGACGTTGCAGCAAGAACCAATAAGACCATATCTTCATAGCTATAACTTTAGATATTTCCCCAAATGTGAACAAGTCCATGTCTCACTGCTTCCAAGAAACTAAGGCGGAAAAAACACCCTGGAATTAGTAACTGCTCATAATGGAACCAGGGTGCTTTCCATTATAAACCAGAGAAGCAGGGACAGGCCAAAAGGAGCATTTAGGGAGAAGGATCCCACAGTTTCAACCATTATTAATAATTGCTAAAAAAGATTAGGTACCACACTTTGGCTAAAATATATCAGCTCATGTGCCACCACAACCCTCATTATGTGTGAGTTCTACTTTGCCTATTAGTATTCAATCTACGCATTTCAATTCATTAGTCCCCCCAGCAAACAGCGTGACTGAGTAGTGCGATCATGTTGCACTTACCCATAACTCTGGAGCATTAAAGTCCCAGCTGGTACATAGACAGGAGCAGGAGACAGGAGTTCTGACACTCTAATGAGCAATGGTTGGGTCCCACCTAAAATATACAAGGCATTGTTGGTGTTCAGTAAGCAAAATAACATTATGGAACAGCTTTT
>CM044435.1:9920165-9930986 GCA_024363595.1 Xenopus borealis
GCTTGGTAGATCGAAGAACAACACTCAATAGTAAAACCCATGTCCCACTGCGTACTATTCAGTTACATTGAGAAGGAAAAACAACAGCCTGCCAGAAAGCAGTTCCTTCCTAAAGTGCTGGCACATGTCACATGACCAGGGACAGCTGAGAAACTGACAATATGTCTAGCCCCATGTCAGATTTCAAAACTGAATATAAAAAAATCTGTTTGCTCTTTTGAGAAATGGATTTCAGTGCAGAAGTCTGCTGGAGCAGCACTATTAACTGTGTTTTGAAAAAAAGATTTTCCCATGACAGAATCCCTTTAAGTAGAGAGTGATATTCTGAGTCAATTTGCAATTCCTTTTTTATTTTTAGTGGTTATTTTTAGTTATTTAGTTTTTTTATTCAGCAGCTCTTCAGCTTGCAGTTTCAGCAATTTGGTTGCTAGGGTCCACATTCCCCTAGTAACCATTCATAGATTTGAATAAGAGACTGGATATATGAATAGGAGAGGCCTGAATAGAAAGATGAGGAATAAAAAAAAAGTAGCAATAACAATACATTTGTAGCCTTACAGAACACTAGTTTTTTCAGTGACCCCCTCATTTGAAGGCTGGAAAGAGTCAAAAGAAGGAGGCAAATCTAAAAACGTTAAAAAATAATGAAAACCAATTAAAAAGTTGCATAGAATTAGCCATTCTATAGCATACTAGGATTTGTTCATCTTGGAGATAACTTTTAGCTTGACATAGAGAGAGTTCTTCAATTTGCATGTTAGACAATAAGGTTGCTAGGGTCCAAATTACCCTAGCAACCACACATCAATTTGAAGAAGACACTGGAATATAAATAGGAGAGGGCCCAATTGGAAGATGATTAAAAAAAAATAGACATAATGATAAATGTCTAGCCTTACATAGTATTTGCTTTTTAGAAGGGGTCAGCGACACCCATTTGAAAGCTGCAAACAGTCACAAGAAAAAATCAAATAATTATAAACCAAGAAAAAATAAAGAATGAATACCAATGGTTGGTACCAAAAGTTGCTTAGAATTGGGCATTCTATAACATACTAAAAGTTACCTTAAAGGTGAACCTCCCCTTTAAATAGAAGGTAACCGCTGCATTCTGAACTGAGTCAGAAGTAGTTGATGCTGTGATGACTGAAAGCTTTCCAAGGGAAACAGATAACATTCTGTATGATTATTTATCTGAAAGGGAAATGCAGTGCTTATGGCAGAGACTCCTGTTGGCAAGGGAGGGTAGAGACTTGAGCTGGTCTGGTTGGGCAGACCTGACCAATACCTGCAAGCTAGCCTGCAAGCCAGCCGAGACCTACAATTCAACACAATTTTGTGCCCATTCCTGATTCGGTTCGGGATTCAGCCTTTTTCAGAAGAATTCAGATTCGGCCGAATACTTCTTCCCGCCAAACCGAATCTGAATTTGCATATGCAAATTAAGGGCGGGGAGGGAAATCACATTACTTTTTGTTACAAAGCAAGGAAGTAAAAAATGTTTTCCCCTTCCCAGCCTATTTTGAATATGCAAATTAGGAGTCAGATTCGGTTCGGTATTCGGCAGAATCTTTTGTTAAGGATAAGGGAGTTCGTCCGAATCCAAAATAGTGGAGACCCACTAAACTACCCCACCCGCAGGGGTTTCATATACTTCCAGGGATCTGCTTCCTCTATATAGCCTTAAAATACCCCCTTCCCTGCCAATTTTCTTCTTTACATTGTAGAATTAGGAGTTCATTAATAGTACTCATTGGAACTCAATTATAAACCCAATAGAACTGCACTAATGCAGTGGTGCAGAACCAGTAGTGATACCACTTAGGAGGTGGCTCAAGCAGCCCTGGGGTGTTACAAACCTCCCGTTACCTGATTACCCTGTCACGGTACCCAAAGACTTCTTACAAGGTTGGGAATCAGGAACTTTTTGTAGGTTTTCCGCAGGTGTCTACAGGTACCTGACCAACTACAGGTCTCTACAGGACGCTCGAAACCTGAAAATAAGAGTAAGACATGGAGAATTGTCAGTAACGTAACGGTTAGCCAGGACCCCCTGCAAATAACAATCTTTAGAGGGCCTGATAAATAAAAATAATATTTGCTGACCATTTTAAACACGGATAGCGCATTTCACTCATGATTTTGGCGTGGCTAGAGTATCAGTTTGGCTTTTGAAAACCTTGTTAAGTGGCTTCTGTTGCCTGGGTGCGGCAATGAGTGACAATGGGTGGTAAAATCCACAATTAAACATGTCAATGCAGTTTAGTACACCTACAAAATTTCTAAAGATAACTCAGTAATAACCCTTAGATTCGGGGGATTCAGATGCGGAGAGCCAGACCCCTCAGGCTAAGTGAATGATGGGTTTTATAAACAAGCACAGTTAGGAATGTTTTAGTTGGGTCCCAGAGAGGCTGCAGAGTTGTGCATTAGTGGATTTAATTAAACCCTGTAGCTCTTTGAGATGACAATTGCAGTATGGCAGTTTCAATTTACCAGGCATAATAAGTATAGCCAGAAGGTGGCACTGCTTCATCAGTCTAATTTAATAGATAACCATTTTTGAAGACAAATGCTCAGGGCCAAGTATTTAAGGAGAGATTGTAAATTCTGAAAACATATTTCACACGTTTTAGAACATATTATATTGCTCTGCTTTATATTAACTGACAGTTCAGTCCTTGGTAGTCAAACTAAGCACTAAAATAGTTAAAAGGGTTGTTCACCTTTAAATTAACTTTTAGTATGATGTAGGAAATGGTATTCTGAGAATCTGAAATTGGTTTTTATTTTTTTATTATTTGTGATGGTTTATTTATTTAGTTTTTTTTATTCAGCAGCTCTCCAGTTCGCTATTTCAGCAATCTGTTTGCTAGGATCCAAATTACCCTAGCAACCATGCACTGATTTGAATAAGAGACTGGAATATGAATAGGAGAGGCCTGAATAGAAAGAAGAGCAATACAAAAGTGGCAATAATTATAAATATGTTTTTTTTTTAGATGGGGGTCAGTGACCACCATCTGAAAGCTGTAAAGAGAAGAAGGCAAATAATTAAAAAACTATAAAATAAAAAGTGATTTTAGGTAAATCACCTAAAAAAGAATATCTAGTATGATGTAAAATACATCCGTATTCTAAAGGTGGCCATATACGGGACGATAAAAGCTAATGATAGACCAAGTTGGCAGCTTATTGGATCCGATCGTGGGGAGCTAGGGCCCATGATCGGATCAACCCGATATCGCCCACCTCAAGGTGGGCATATCGGTGACAGATCTGCTCATTTGGCTACATCGCCAAACGAACAGATCTCTCAGTGTATGGCCACCTTAAAGGGGTGGTTCACCTTCAAGTTAACTTTTAGTATATTGTAGAAGGGCCAATTCTAAGAAACTTTTCAATTGGTTTTCATTATTTATTTTTCATAGTTTTTTAATGATTTGCAATTTTCTTCTGTTTCTTTGCAGCTTGCAAATAGGGGTCACTGACACCATCTAAAAACAAATGCTCTGTAAGGCTACAAATGTATTGTTATTGCCACTTTTTATTACTTATCATTCTATTCAGTCCCTCTCCTATTCATATTCCAGTCTCCTATTCAAATCAATGCAGGGTTGCTAGGGTAATTTGTACCCTAGAAACCAAATTGCTGACACTGCAAACTAGATAGCTGCTGAATAAAAAGCCAAATAACTCAAAAACCACAAACAATAAAAAATGAAAACCAATTGCAAATTGTCTCAGAATATCACTCTCTGCATTATACTAAAAGTTAACTCTAAGGTGAACAACCCCTTTAAGACAAATTGCAATTGGTCTCTTATACTTTATTTTCTTCAGATCTGCAGTTAAGACTTTCCCTGGCTATATGGTTGCTAGGGTCTCTAGACAATAACCAAACCTTCCAGATAGTTACAGAGGTAAATCTGCTTTCTGTATTCTATTGCTTAAATGGCCTATAGAGTGGCTCTGCTCTCCATGGTTGCCCCTGTGCATTTGATACCTGGTGTAACATCTGTGTTTGTTGTCATGTCCTCGGGTTACAAGGAAACTTATATTGTTATAAATCAGGGTGAAATGGCTGAAATTGAATTTGCTCTTTTTGTATCCAGCAATCATGTTATAAAGGCAGGGCTGTCAAACAGGAGGCCCTCCATTCAAAGAAAAGGATTTTTATGGCATTATGCCTCCATAGATTTCACTGATATCTATGATATTTTAATTCAATCCGGACATTATTTTTAACACAGCTATAAGGCAAGAAAATTGTTTTTATTTACTGTAAAGCAAGAAGAAGTGTGAATGTTATTTCCCAGGCATAACTTGGGTGGGTTGGGCCCTCCCTTAAAATAGTCGGATTGGGCCCCCCTGCAAAATGGATGGTTTGAGGCACTCCCCAAAATAATCTATTTTAAAGATATGAGAGGGGGAACTATGATGTAGCAGACCCCATGGTCCCAGACCCCCCCCCACACACACACGGTCTGCTGTATCGATAGTTACGCCACTGCCCTTGCACCCTTTGGAGTAAACAGTATATAAGTTTGGCTTTTGGAACACCCCAAGAGCCAGTTTGACAGCCCTGCTTTATAGCATGATTTTCTGGATAAAAAATTACAATGTCTGCCATGTCACTCTGATTTATAACAATATAAGATCTCCTTTAAGGTTTCCTTTTCCAATAACACTCTACATCTGTATCCCATGTAACCCCCTAATGACTGCCCTGACCAATAAGTGCAATGCCCAGCAATAGGCTTGGAACGGTTGTCCTTTTCACAACATTAAAGGGGTCTTTCCCCTTCGAGTACATTTTTAGTATGATGTAGAAAGGGATATTCGGAGACTATTGGACTGGGACTGCAGAACACTGGCAAAAAGTCAACCTAAACCTGCTCCCCCTGGACCTCCCTCAACTAGGATTGCCACCTTTTCTAGAAAAAAAAAATACTGGCCTTCCTATATATTTATCTTTGACATTGGGATCAACCATCAAAAATACGGGCCAGGTGGCAGCCCTACCCTCAATAGTGGCCAAGTATATGGTTTGTGTGGGGTGGGGAGGCATCAGAAAGTTCCTAAATCTGGGAGGAAACTGGAACTTCCATGTGTGGTGTGAATGTTGGATGGCACGGAGAGACTTACCTCCAGTATATGGAGGGTGGCAGGTCCTTGACCCAACTCCACAGGAGGCAAGCAATGGGATCTTTGTCTGTGGTCCTGCTTCAGTTAAAGCTATTCGAGAAGGAGAGACACACCTCAACTATGATGCTCTGTTTGTGTTTTCAATGGTGAATGCAGACTGTGTCCCCTGAGTAGTCACCAGAAAAGGAAACGAAAAACACAACTGTGACCATCATTTAGTTGGCAACCAAATCAGCACAAAACGTGCTGGCAGTGATGAACATGAAGATGTGACCCATCACTATAAGTATAAATGAGAATATAAATGGAGCGACTGGAACATCAGCCAATGTTATCACTCCTTTCTCCGCTGGATCCTCTGGATACACACCTCGAAATCAAGATCCAAACCTAAATCGCCCCCTGAGAGAGGCTTTATTGTCACTGAAGTTTAAATTAACTGAATCTCCCCAGCTTGGAGATACCATTTGGTGTTACTGGCTGGAAATCTTAAAACTTTAAAGCTGTGCTTGAGTGCCCAAGCTTTGAAACATGATGGCAAACCAGCTCAACAGTTCTGGAAAGACTCCATGTATGTAGAACTGGGGCCACAGGAAGAGAAATGTCTTTTACTCAAAATCCCTTATGCAAAGTATGGACCCTTCCTATAAGAAAACTATTTGACAAGATTTATTGCAAATTGGAGAACAGAACATTACCTCAGAGAAGGTTCGGAGAAGATGTTAATTTGGATTTACCTGCAGTCGCTATTAATTTCCTTGGACCTGCTGTTGTGGACAAACCATGTAAAGCAGAGCTCTCCTTTTCCAACTTCATTAATGATACGATACATGACTGTCAGGTCCTAATTCAGGGCAGCAGTTTGCTGGAAAAACAAGCGAAATTAAACATGGGGACCATGAAGCCAAGGCAGAAGGCAGTTGTGTCCTTTGAAGTTGTTCCATGCAAAGTGGGTTACAAACAGCTACAGGTAAACATCAGCAGCAACCGGTTCAAGGGACTCAAAGGTTTTAAGACTGTGGTGGTTAAACCTTAAGCCTGGACTTTATGAAGTTTTTGAAGAAGCCATGATGGTGGTCTAAGTAGAGATATGGAAGTGTAAACCATCAAAGGAAACAATGCCTTGGAGAAGGGATTAATGGATATTACATACATCAATGCTGGTGTAGCTACCTTATGACTTATATAAGATGCTAACAAAGCTGTTGTTGACTCAGCTCCATTTGGTCTGAGATGGGAAATTCTTAAGGCCATATTGGACTATTTCATTTTTGCTTTCTCCTTCTGAGCCACTCTATGTCTTTTATGGGCTTTTTTATTGTACAGCTATTGGCCATTATATCCAGAATCCTCATGATCCAATGCCTACCAGATAAGAGGTTTTCTAGAATTCTGGAGTCTATTTAACAGAGCTTTGGCACAATAGGCCAGCCAGCAACTATCTTCTGTTTCCATCTCACTTTACTTTTAGGTCAGAAGGGGAAAAGCAAACATCTCCTAGGAAATGAGTGGTGGATTCCCCAGTTTTGGGAGAACTCCAGATCCTAAAACACTGGATAAAGGTCCCATACCTGTAATATTAAAATAATATGGACAAAATAAGTGTTACTATAAAAAGTTGATTGAACCGATTTCTTTTCTTGATAATGTACAAATTTTTAAATAAACAAATAATTTGCAAAAAAAAAGTTCCTATGCAGGTAATTTAAAATTAGGAAGAACAAGGTCTCTAGCCTGCCGACGCGTGTTTCGCATATGCTTTTTCAAGGCAAGCATATGCGAAACGCGCGTCGGCAGGCTAGAGACCTTGTTCATCCTAATTTTAAATTACCTGCATTCAACTTCAACGTCCTGTGTTCCTAAATGATCCAGCGGCAATTCATTCTTTCACCTCTTTATCTCTAAGGCACTGAAGATTTGCGGTTTTTTAGATAGTTCCTTTTGTATGAAAGAGATAGTTAACTGATTGAGACCGCAGTCCCCAGTGTTCTGCCTTTCTCCCCGTGTGGGGTTCCCGGTCTGGGGCTTCTCCACCTCTATTTTATTTTCATATTTCCAATCTTTTAATTCATGAATTGCGTATTAATGATAAAATTCACTTTTTAATTAATTTATTATTATTGGATAATGGGGCACAATTAATTTTGGTTTATATTGATTTAATAACTAATCTCAAGTAATTTGTCGCAATTAATTTTTAAATGAATTTCTAATAGATTTAGAATAGATTCTAATCATGGAATATTAGAATTGATTTATTTAAGAAATTCATCACTGGATAAACTTTAATTAAGCTAACAAGCAGTAGCAATTGATTACTTGATTTTTGAGCACTAGCACTTTTTTGAATGATTATTGCCCGGAATTTAACCAGCTAGGCACAGGAATTGCAGGCCTTTCTCTTTTTAAACTATAGATATATATATTTTTTAGTCCTTTTTAAGAATAAAGTATTTAACTATATTATAGATTTTAGCCTTGATCCGAGTGGGGGTGTTACTTTCTGTCCTTTTTCGGATTATACGTATTGGTAATTATACCTCACACTTGGGTGCAAACTTACTAAACCTTCCTTTTCAAGTAAACTGTCCCAATATATGACAGGTTAGTGTATCTCTACTACTCAGATTCTTTCTCTGGGAACAGCTAGAAGTGACTCCAGCTGAGGAGGAGGATTCAGGTAGCCCTGTGGTGCTTCCTTTGATCTGGACACCCCTCCTGATATATATATGTATATTTAGAAGGCTGTGCATTCTAAACTCCCCCACTGGTGTAGTTGGTGCAGTGTTTGCGCATGAAGAGAACCTGTGGTTTGGACCCCAGGGAATGAGGCCTTGCAACTGTGTAATTAAGATTCTAAAAACAGATACATGTGCATATCTCCCAACATTTTGGAATGTGCCAATTTTTTAACCACGCCTGCTTGTGTGACCACACCCCATAATTACCATGTTCATTTTACAAAATTTGGCAGATTATGGAAGTTTAAACATATTTCTGTTTTTTTTCCCATTTATTAGTTTTGCTAATGAAGTTGAATCACCCTTTAAAGGGCACCTATTGCAAAAAAAAAAAGTTACCCCCAACCCGCCGGCGCTAGCAAACTCACACCGGGAGCTCAGTGTGAGCCGCCATGACAGTGGAATGTGCATTATGTGCATGTGACATCACGCGCATAGTGAAAAGCAGCCACAATTTTGTGGCCGCTTTTCTTAATGCACATGCGCTTCAACTGTCAAGGCAGTTTTCTAGCGCCAGTGGGGGAGCATTTTTTTTTATAAAGAAAATACTGTTATCCCCAACTGGAATGTGGGCTCTATCAGCCTTTTGCAATAGGTGTCCTTTAAGCTGTGAGTCGAACTTTTCCCAAGAGACCTGTTATCTTATATTGTTACAATTACTTAATGGCTTATCTCGAAATTGTTACAAAAGCATCTCATCTGAACCTCCTGGTCGTTCTGGTCTCGTGCAAAACAGTTAACCCCCAACCAAATGTGCGGGCTGATAGAGCCTGCATTCCAGTTGGGGTTATTAGTGTTTTTTTTTTTATTTATATAAAAACTGCCCCCCGCCAGTGCCATCGCGCTTGCACTGGGCGAGCCGCCATGACAGTGGAAGCGCATGGGCGTCATGCGCATGCACATTAAGAAAAGTGGTCACTGTTGGGGCCGCTTTTCTTAATGCGCATGTTGTAACGCGCATGCACAGAAACTGTCATGGCGGCTCGCACAGGGAGCTCCCTCCCGGTGCAAGTGCGCTGGCGCTGGGCAGTTTAAAAAAAACAAAAAAAAAACACTAGTACCCCCAACCGGAATGCGGGCTCTATCAGCCCGCACATTTGGTTGAGGGTAACTGTTTTGCATGATAGGTGCCCTTTAGGTTAGAAACTTTGTTTCTTCTTCAGGCTGTTCAGTGCAGAGAAAAACGGGACATTCCAATACATGAGGGACTGTGGGTTGAGCTGTCAAAAGAGGGACTGTCCCTCTAAAAACAGGACAGTTGGGAGGTATGCATGTGACTGCATATAAGAAATTGCAGCACTCCCAATAATAGTAAAACTGCCTTTATTGTCTTATATACGGCTCAGCAGTCGTATGTAAGACAATAAAGGCGGGAGTGGTGCAATTTCATATATGCAGTTTGCAATAAATGTGAAGGGGAACACATGTTGTGGCGTGCACCCCACCTGTGAATAAATATTCGTTGAGGAGCTGGGCCAACGAGGAATTTTGAGGTATGCATGTGACTGCCAAACACTGATCAATTTGCCTGCTTAGACTGAACCTGATCAGTGAAAACTGTGATTCCATGTGTTTTTACTCCTCATCAATGAGCCCAGGCACCTATTCATATACATGATCCTGGATTTACCAACATGTCTACCCCAGGCAGGACTGGACTGAGAATCAAAATAGGCCCTGGCATTTCAGGTACACAGAGGCCCAATCAGCTCACATAGAGGCCCAAACAGTCCCCACCAGCCCACTAAACACTGACTTTCTATGGGACCTTATAGCAGCCCCTCTGGCATTTGCCCTAACCCACAGATTGCCAGTCCGGGCCTGACCACAGGGCAAAAGAAAGGGTCAGTTTGGTCCAACATTGGCATAATTGTCTAACTGACCTTGACTTTAGGCACAAATAGAAAAGCAAATTCTGAGAATAGTTATTGTATTGGTCCAGGGCTCACTTACTAAAAGTGTGCAATTTACAAAAAAAAAAGAGCAATTTGCTGGTATTTAAAGGGGTTGTTCACCTTTGAATTAACTTTTAGTATAATGTAGAGCGTGATATTCTGAGACAATTTGCAATTGGTTTTCATTTTTTATTATTTGTGGCTTTATAGTTATTTAGCTTTTTATTCAGCAGCTCTCTAGTTTGCAGTGTCAGCAATTAGGTTTCTAGGGTCCAAATTACCCTAGCAACCCTGCATTGATTTGAATAAGATACTGGAATATGAATAGGAGATGGACTGAATAGAATGATAAGTAATAAAAAGTGGCAATAACAATATATTTGTAGCCTTACAGAGCATCAGTGACCCCATTTGAAAGCTACAAAGAAACAGAAGAAAATTGCAAATCATTAAAAAATTTGGAAAAAATAAATAATGAAGACCAATCGAAATGTTTCTTAGAATTGGCCCCTCTACAATATACTAAAAGTTAACTTGAAGGTGAACCACTCCTTTAAATGGCTATATATATTATATACTGAATTTACAGTACCATCCCAGAGATTTGCTAATCATATAACAGCAGTGATCACTGCCTTCAAATATATTCACGGGAGATTCTTACATTTAGATATCTTAGATGAGCCCTTTAGCATGCCAAAGCCGTCCTGCCTACCACAGACAAAGCATTTCCCATTCATTTGAATGGGAAGTGACTGCAAGTGGGGAGCTCTCTTGCTGAGGTCAAAGCACCTTATAGAATTGAATTTTCTCCAAAACACACTAGTATTTTTTTTATGTAGTTTGCATACCATTATCTTATCTGTTTTTTTTTTTCTCAAAGTTTTCCTTTTCCCAGGAAATTCACAGTTTTGGACATACGATCCCAAACACTCTGCCGGGGATCCCAATAGATGACAAATACGCAGGATCAGTTAGTACAGACTTGATTGCAACTAGTGAACCTGAAAGGCAGTTCCCAATAGGTCAAGGGACCC
>CM044435.1:9942485-9975198 GCA_024363595.1 Xenopus borealis
CCTATATACACAGGGTGTGCTATATACAGTGCCTAATAGCTATATACACAGTGTGTGCTAAATATAGTACCTAATACCTATATACACAGTGTGTGCTATATACCTAAACACAGTTGATATACTATAAGCCAGACGCAATCTGGTATTTTGGGTGTTCCGGTTTATTAAAGCCGCATGAAGATTTGTACAAAAGCATGAGGCAGAAGACCTCATATTTATATTTTACATTTACTACTAAGTTTCAGGGAGTCAAGTTACACTACTGAACACCGATTACCTTTGAAAAAAACTAAACAAGTCAATGGAAAGTTTTGATTAATAATGTTTAGAACTTTTTTGGCTTGTCTATGCTTTATAAGTTTGGCTTGTCTATGCTTTATAAACTTCTTACCTCCCCTCAGCCACTAGACTGCCCAGAATCCTCTTTGCTTCAGACACAATAAAGGGAAGAACTTAACTTCCTGTTTTCAACAGGAAGTTTAGCTTGTCTGTGTGTTACACATTTCTGCCCTCCCCTCAGCCACTAGACTGCCCAGAACTCTGTGCAGGGGTAAGAGGAGAGTCCAAGCAGTGTCATGGGCCATGTCCCCTTGTTGCAGCATCTTTTTTCATGCAATACTGCTAGCAACTGCTACTATATATACTAGGGATGCACCGAATCCACTATTTTGGATTCGGCCGAACCCCCGAATCCTTCCCGAAAGATTTGGCCGAATACTGAACCGAATCCGAACCCTAATTTGCATATGCAAAATATGGGTGGGAAGGGGAAAACATTTTCCTTGTTTTGTGCCAAAAAGTCACGTGATTTAGCTCCCTGGCCCTAATTTGCATATGCAAATTAGGATTCAGATTTGGTTTGGCAAGGCAGAAGGATTCGGCCGAATCCTGGCCGAATCCCGAACCGAATCCTGGATACGGTGCATCCCTAATATATACTGTAGAAGAAACTAAATGCTATCATAATAAAAATGAAAGGAACATCATTGGAGTAATTTACTAAAATTGCATATTTTAATTTAAAAAAACCACACCCAAACTCCCATGCTCGATATGATCTTATTTATTAATAAAATAACCCAAATTAAATCACAACGCAATAAAATCAAGTAAAAACCCAAAGTTTTGCCCGAAACAAACCCCCCCACCCCACACACTAACAAAAATTCTGATTTTACCCTAGTGCAGACCATGATAACTTCAAAATGAGATACTTACCTCTCCCATTGACTTATACAGAAAGTCAGCAGGTCTGACGTGACAGGTTTTCAGATTTGGGCTTTTAAAGCATCGGGGGTATAATACATTTTTAAAAACTCTTTTTTTTTTTCCACAAAAAATTTTTACTTTATGCCACAAAAAGTCTGGCCGGGGAAAACTGAAGTTTATTAAATAACCCTCTGTGTGTTGACAGACTTCCTTTTAGTAGTACCATTTTAATTTATATTGATCTAATCTAGGTTTTTTTTTTTTTTTTGCTGATGTCTTGGGAGGTTCTTCTTGTTTGCCTTTGCCTAAAGATTTTATTGCTGTGTATTTCCAGCATCAGAATGAAGGAGGTTATAACAGTTCCTGTAAACACAACATATTAAGCAGCAATTAAAGCAGACCAGTTGGGCATCTCCATTCCCATTGGCTAATTGGGGTTAAGCAGAGGCAAATCTTTAGATCTAAGCAACTAATCAGGGAATGTATAGCCCTTGTTGTCAGGCTTTTCTGCCAGAAATCCTTTCCATTTTGGAAAGAGAGGAGAGGAATGCATTCCATACACTTGTCTTCCTCTTCAGATGCAAAACAAGTGGACATATGGCTCATCTCCATCTTTGGGGGAGGTTTGGTCTGAAGTCGTCCCAAAGATTCAGATTGTATGACAAATCACGTTCTAGACTATCATCACAAGCGAAAAGACTTGAACCATTTGCATCATTAGCCTCAGACAACAGCTTTATTAGCCTGAATAGGAGGCTTGCAGCCCTGCTCGCTCAACCACTGACCTCTCCTTCTCAATTTCCCCATTGTTTACGTATTGCAAGTTATTGCTGTCTAAACCATATGCTTACTTTTGGAATTTCAAATAGGCCTTGTATATACATTTTTTTTTTTTAAAAACATTTTATAAACATCAATAAAACATTGTGAGAACACAATTAAATAGGGTATGCCTAATACACTAATATATTTAAGTATTCATTTCGAACTTTGTTACTAAATTATTTGCTAAATCTTGAATTCTAAGAAAATATACTGTTTATATATTTACATATCTGTTATACATACATTTCACTGAGTTAATTGAAACCTGTCAATACATAGCCGACAGATACCTATTTTTAGATTTTGCACTTGCACAATAGAATAATACACTTGTGAAATAGACAGACAGAATGATAGATTCTATAGATGATAGATAGCGCTACATAGATAGATAGATAGACAGAGACAGACACACAGATAGAGAGATGATAGGTCACCAGATAGGTAGAGAGATAAATAGATGATAAGTAGATAGATTCTGTACATACTAGGTAAATAGAAAGATTATAGAAAAAATGATTGATAGAACCGATAGATAGATAGATAGATAGATAGATAGATAGATAGATAGATAGATAGACAGTCTGTCAATACTATAGAGATAGACAGGCCATAAGATGACAGACTATCTATACAATATATGTCCCTGGAACAAAAAACTTTATTTAGTTCATCCACATGCATGATGATAGATGATAGATTTATAGATAGATAGATTCTATTTATCTAATATGTTAGATAAATTAAAGAAAAAATTATTGATAAAGCTGATATATATATAGGTTATTGAAAAACTAATTGCTTAAACTATAGATTTTATATAGATAGTTAATAGATGACAGACTATCTATATAATATATGTCCCTGGAACAAGATAAAGAAAAAACTTTATTTAGTTCATCCGCATGCATCTCATTACTGCTAATGATTAGACCGTCCATTTGGAAATAACCCTAGCCAGTAAAGTAATTAACAAGAGCCATTGCTAATAATGTGTGAATTGATTGTGAAGTTCAGTGACAAGGGTATGATGAAGAGAAGGGCAGCCGTGGGGTGTTGCTGGCTGAACAAGACCCAAAGATCAAGATGGCACAGAACAACACAAAAACACAAATCTCTTGTGCTTTTAAGAGGGGAGTTTGTTGCAGGCACTGTGGCTTTAGGACAGAAGGAGTGAAAGCCCAGTGCCTAAAGGCCTAATGCCTGAGCAGCTACAAAGGGATTGCTTTCCATTGCCGGGCCGCTCTGTTTGGCTTTTCCCTTCAGCTGAGATGAAGGGGCAGCTCTCAGAGTGTGGAGAGCTGTATTGTCACACAATTGAACCAATGAAGTAAAGAATTCATTATCATTTACAAATAATGCTCCTATTTTTTCCCCAGCTCCATTTTTCTACTTTAATGTCAGTAATAAGGAATAAAAGGAGTAAGGGAGGAAAAAACACTCTTGTGGTTTTCTGTATTCTACATTAGCCAGGGAAAGGATTATGCAGAGGATTAACATTTTAAACTCCTACCAGACTTTCTGACTCAAAGATCCTTGCTCGGTAATCGTATTACTGGGCTCGGGATTATTGGTTTAGCACATGCAAAACTGAATTTAAAATCAAATTAAAGAAAGTTGCCTCTTCTTCTCCCCTGGCTGCCAACACAAGGAGATATTATATTTTTCTTTCTCTGTCAACGCCCCTGTGTTGAGTCCCACAATAAAAAGGCAGGCTGCAGAGCTTTCTTTTCTCTTCTCAAAAGCTGTGCCTAATTCTTGGTAATGTATCCCATATTAAATGTTCTTTAAGTAAGAATGAACAGGACTCAAGCACCTGCTATGCAAATGCCCTCAAGTCCGGCCCTGTTTGCTGGGACTTTCTTTAGAGAAATGAAATGCAAGCTATGTGCATTCACCCTGCCATAAATGCAGCGACTAATTCTTTTCTTTTCCTGCCACTATGTAAAGGCAAAGTAAGACCTGACAGATTGCTAAACGCTCCCCATAAAGAAATTCTGATGTTTCGGTCTCTTTCTCAATGGCCCATAGGGGAGCCTTGGCCCTGCGCAAACAAAAAAAACCTTATCCAAAGTGCAGTCTCTCCGCTCTTGGCATGTGGCAGCAGTCACACATCGTTAAAGTTAAAATTGTTTGCCCTGACTAAATTACTTTATGGGAGTGAAGACACAACTGGCATGATTGCCTAAGGTATTTAATACCTTATTAAAAACAGACACTCCATTTACTTTATGATAGTTGATGCTCGGACTGCCTCAGGTCTGGAAAGAATTGAAAGGCATGTTTAGAAATTAGAAATACATTTACTGTAAATGTGCCCAAGGGCAGAACTACCTTGAATAAGGGTATATGTGTGGGGGGTATTGTACTCAAATATATATATATATATATATATATATATATATATATATATATATATATATATATATATAGATATAGATAGATAGATAGATAGATAGATAGAGGTAAAGATATATATTATTATTGTATATTAAAAGCTTGTCCATGTGCCATGCTTAAACAAGTATGATCTGTGGATGTTTAAGGGGATCCGATAGTCAGACACATTTCTAAGAACCTTGCTTCTTGCAGACAAATAACATGGATTAACTGTGTTCCGAATTTGCAGAACGTTCCATTGTGTCACGTGGGCCTTTTATAGATCTTCAATTCCATCTCGTGAACGTCTAATCCTATGACAAGGTCTCCTTGGAGAGCCATTTCTAACACTCCCCCCGAACCAACTTATAGCAACCAAGGAAGCCAGACTGGAGGACTTCAGTCTAATGAAACCCCTTGCATTCACCAATATTTCCTGAAACGCAATCTTGTAAAAATTTAATGTTTTATTACTTTATGGGGGTAATAAGGTTAAATAGCCCTTCCAGTCCAGGCAAATTGAGAATAGGTCAGGGTGCCATGTCAAATTTAGTGTTTTCTTAGGTTCCTGTTAAATCATTTACAAGGATGATTATACTGTTTACTAGGAGTGTTTGGTCTTAAAAACTAGAAAAGTATACAGTGTATATAAAATATAGAATAGATGATAGTCAGAGAAAGAGTGCGTTACATAGAGCAATATAGAGATAGACCGGACAGCAAAACAGATAGATAGAGATATAGATAGATAGATAGATAGATGATAGATAGAGGGATAGCAACAGTAATAATAGACAGATATAGATAGAGAGAGGGAGAGAGAGAGAGAGAGATAGAGATAGATGGTAATATAAATTATAGACAGATAGATAGAGATAGGTAGCAATACATAATAGATAGATAGATAGATAGATAGATAGATAGATTAGGGCAGATTGTGATTCTATCATCTCAGTACAGAAAGACCTGGATGCCCAGACAGATAATATACAACACTATGTGCCCAGAGAGAAAAAAAACAAGTTTTGGGTGAAGGTAGGATGAGACAGACGTAGCTTTATTTGCTCTTGCTGTGAATGTTTGAATAAGAATAAAGGAAGGGGACTGTAACAAGGAAAAAGAATGGCCAAGACAAAAGATTTCTAGAAAAGGCTTTGGAAAGAAGACAAGGCAAGTGAAACAGAATGGAGAGAAAAAGGGCCATTTACAATGGGACAATGCATGTACTAATCGCTTTGATATATTATACAAACCAAAGGACCCACAACATTGTGTAATTATTTATAAATGACTTCTCCACTCCTGCGCATAATACAGGCGAAAGAATGAAACTGCAGGCTCCTCGCTAAACTATTCCTAAATGGGGCCGGTTCAAAAGGCTCAGGAAGGGCCCTGAAATAAATAATTAATGGTGGATTTTATGGTTGTCTCATTAAACATTTTAATTGCAGCAAATAAAAAAAAAATAAATAAAAACATCTGCAGCCTCGAAGATCTATACATGTATTGGTGTCCAAACGTGAATGACACAAGCATGGCTTCTGCGGCTGGTATAAAAGCAATATGACAATAATATGATGATAGCAGTAATCCGGGACAGTGATGTTTAGCAACTTGTAATACTTTATACCCAGTAGGGACTGCAATGCAACAAGAACATTCAGTAGGTACCCAGTAGGGACTTAGCAAAAGCATTGCATGTCATGGAAGCTTTAAAAAGGGAACCTTTGTAGCCTGGAGCAGTTGATCTGTAAACTGACTCCAAATCTTGAGGGTAATAGTTCCCCGGGGAGGGCACCTTCTGTCCAGCTATACCTTCTCCAAAGCAGTGATTTACAAGAAGCCTGGTTGGACTGCATGTATCAGGTGACAGAGTGCAAGGGGAGCATTATGGTTCTAAACGGAACCTGACCCGAGCTGCAGCGTGACAATATTTCTGTTTGTGGATCTTTCATTGTATGCATCCTATTTATCAAAACTGAACTACATCTCCCAGAATCCCACAGCCCATAACAAAAAATATAAGCGCTTATTCTGCTGCTGCAAAGTTGAGACCAAGAAGAAGACTCTCTGCCTCCCATCCCACTGCCTTTTACAATAAAATTGTGCTTTGAAAAAGTATTAATCTTCCAGAACGAATGCTCTTCACTCTGATTTATTTATTTTTAAGGCAGCTGCTGAGGAAAATATTGTTAAAAGTACAAAAGTGGTGTATTGTTGGGCACACTAACACCAAAACTAGAACTGGTCTGAAGCCCATTTATTGTGTCTCTTTATTTGGCAATTAAAGAGAAAAGGGAAATCATTTTTAAAACGTGGATTCAATCTCCCATAGACCGCATTTTGATCAAATAATCCACATTTTTTAAAATGATTTCCCTTCTCTCTATAATAATTAAACAGTACATTGTTTTTGATACTAACTAAGATATACCTAATCCTTACTGGAGACAAAACAGACAATTTGGGTTTATTTAGGGGCCTATTTCTTAAATCAAAAATTTTTTTTTTCTGGTGGAATTTGTTAATGGGAAAGCTCAAATATTTAGAGATTTATTAGACTTCTAAGCTGCTAAAAATCCATATCCGGAAATATTCCATCTCAAATCTGTAGAGGTCATGCAGATGGCAGACGTCCCTTAAATTGTTCCTCGATCATGATCTATTCCTGGGTTTCGTAAAATAATCTGAAAAAGTCGGGATTTTCAGGCAAAAACACGCCAAAAAAAAAACAACAACAATTCGGCTGTCAAACTCAAAAATTTGCATGATTTTTCTTGCATCACATTTTAAGAGCCGATAAATGCGTTCAATTTGTGGATGGGCGTTAGGTTGATTTAGTTTTAGTAATTACCCCCCCATAACAAGCACAAACATTCTAGATAACAGATCCCATACCTGTACCTGAAACAGCATCATAAAAAAATACAAAAAGTACAAATATAATTACAATATTAACAAGTATAAAATCCTCTATTAAAAATGGTGTCCCCTTTAATTAAAAAGTACCATCCATCTAACCAGTACCCTATGGGGGGAATGTAATTAAAGTCACAAGAGAGTGTGCACTCTTAAGAAGTGCTTTAAGGTTTCGTAATCTTTTGGAGCAAACTTAAGTTTTTCAGTAAGAAGTTTTATTAGATTTACTGTGCAGTGGCGCAAGCTATAAAATTTGCAAACTTTCTTCCACTGTCGGAAGTGGTCCCTAAACAGTTTCTGGGTTCGCAAAAGCTTAATTAAATTTGCACAAAGCTAAATTTGTTCACGCAGAGGCATAACTTTTCACATTGCGAATAGTTTTCCTGTTACCGACTTTTATTACATTCCCCCATATGTTGCAAAACTCATTAATACACTTTTTAACTGTGACCTGCTGCAGAATAATACCAACAATGTGTTCTCAGCACTCTTCACGGGGTTCTAAGGAGTCCTCCTCTCTGCCTTTATATAGTATTAAATTCTTGCTACACAGGCATAAGCTTTCACACAAGCTGTAAGTTATAATTCAACAGTATGTAAGAGACTTGTTCATGCTTATATATATATTGAGAGAGAGAGAGATGCTCCTGCTACACAGGCAAAATCCAAAAAGGTGCCGGCGAGATTTGTAGAACTAAAACCCAACAACAATACACCAATTTTCTATTTTTAAAGGAGAACTAAAGCTTAACTACAGAAGTAGGCTAGAAATATCTTCAGCAGAGAAGGTAATCCAAAAGAGTTAATATCAGACAACTGAACACAGTTTGTCTCATCGGAGTTTAAAATCTTTCTGAGAGAGTTATATTGTGCATAGGAGATCTTCAGTGTAGTATCCACAAGCAAATGGAGAAATACTGTACAACAGTTCTTACATAACTACAGAGCAACATGCCATGCAACAACCCAATCATCTCCAGCTGAATTATTACATGGCAGACAGATGCGCATTAAGTTACATGTTGCAGACATCAAACTTCCACCAAATACTGTTCTTATAAAATCATCTACTGCTGACATTGTGAAACATCAACAAGCCAAATGCAAGGCTTATACTGACAGAAAACATGGTGCGAGAGAAGTGTACTTTCAGCCTGGAACTTTAGTCAGAATTAAGAAACCAGGAATACTGAAACAAGGACAATCTAAATTTACTACACCACTTGAAGTGAGACGCCAGCGAGGACCATACACATATGATGGATGCATATGGAATGCAAGTCGTCTTGCTCCTGCTAGATATGACTTTGGAGAAGCTGCATTTGATGAAGGACATTTTCCTACTCCTGATGCCAACTGCAATAGGCCTGAAGAAAGTGAACCTATAAGGCATACTGAGAGAACAACCTGCATGGACCAAGGACTATGTGATGTGAAGAATGTATATTATTATATTTATCAAAACTAACTCAAAGCAACTGGACTTGCTGAGATATTTTAATGAAGACGTTTCACTGCTCATCTGAGCAGCTTCTTCAGTTCAACTGACTGGTGTAGGGGAGTTCTCAGCATATAGACTCTTCCAACAATCCAGTCACAATGGCACAATGTATATTATTGCTTTAAGAGGCGTACTGTTTAATTGTTACTGTTTATTATATTTGCCCAAATGCTTTCCTACAATAGGGGGAATATGTGGTGTTTATACAAATGGCCTGCAGGGGTCACTGTGCACATGAGTTATGCTGTGTATACACAGTACAGTCTATACTGTTTAAGAAGGATAGAGTTTATATTACTGTTGTTTAATGACTGCATGAATCTGTTATACTCTGCTCATTCTCAGCTATCAAAACACAACAGGCACGTGCCTACTCTGGCTAACCCCTGGCCCAGCCCTGCTTTTGACAAATTGAAACTTTAGGCTGGTGCAGTAAGTTCCATATATAAAATATGGCACTTTTCACCATATTCATATTTTGGGTTTAGTTTTCTTTTAAATACATTGACTTATTGGGTGTGTCGCACTAAATGTTCACAGCGAGGGACATTGACAGGGGTCAAGGAGGGAGGTAAGGAGGGCAGGGAGTAGGTCTGGGCTTGCGGGACCCAAAAAGAGCCGGAGCCCACCGGGTATTTTCCTGGTATCTCAACAGCCCAGTCCGACCATTTGTTTTAGCATACCTAAATGGGTGCCCTGACCTACATGTTCCCCAGGGTATGTTTTAAAAGGATCATCTACATAGGCAGATTTGATCATTTTATCAATTATAATAATTTGATTACATCTAGACAGGTTGATTATATCTAGACATGTCATTGATGTTATTAATAGGGAAAAAGATAAACATATAGGAAGGCCAGTATGTTTTTTTGTTTTTTTACAGAAAAGGTGGCAACCTTAGTTGCAACAGAAGCCATTTAAGCTATCAGTATAATCTTGCACAGTAGAAGGAAGAACACAAATTAATTTAGCTCCCTGATTACAATAGCACTGACTGACAGCAATGCTAACTACCCCTTACCAGCATCCTGTGCAATATTATCTGTAGCAAAGACCCATGAATTATATTGATCACAGTATTTTATTGGTATGCAGAGGAATTTATTATTTTTGTTTGCTATTTCATTACAGAGAAGCCTATGTTGTGAGTTTTGATTAGGGTTGCACCGAATCCAGGATTCAGCCTTTTTCAGCAGGATTCAGATTCGGACGAATCCTTCTTCCCGGCCGAACCTGAATCCTAATTTGCATGGGAAATTGCATGACTTTTTTGTTACAAAGCAAGGAAGTAAAAATGTTTTCCCCTTCCCATGCCTAATTTGAATATGTAAATTCGGATTCGGTATTCAGCAAGGATTTGGGGGTGTGGCCGAATCCAAAATAGTAGATTCAGTGCATCCCTAGTTTTGATATTATTTCATTTCTATCTAGTGACCAAAAGGATGGTTGCTGTATTAGTAATCACAGCTCCTACAGGCTACTAACCTCAACAATTACAACTGCAGTCATTAGGCTATAGTTCCAATAATAGCTATACATTTTCACCCTACTTTATATCTCACCCTAGCTGTCCTTCATGCTAGGCAAGGAAGCAGTGGGGTGACTAGATAATAATGGGCCCCACAGCAAATAGGTTTTCAGGCCCCCAAATTGTCTAGTGGTTGACCTGTTTCACCAATATTGATTGAAATTGTATATGAATTAGGGTCTCATGGGGCCACTATAACCCTGCAGCCGCAGGGTCTGCTTCCTCTATATTTACGCCCCAAGGGAGTCAACACCTAAGTTTAAAGGGCAAGTCAACCCCATAATAAAAATGTATCCTAGTAAAAAAAACAAGCATAAAACTAAGGAACTTTCCATTATACATAAAAAATTTCCAATGATGTTTATGTTATTGGTAAAAGCAACTGCTTTTGAAAGCAGCATTTGCTTACCTCTTGGTTGTTATTTTTTTTTAAATGTTGCAAAAGTCTTAGGAACAAATTCAAGTGGTGAAAATGCACTAGCGATGGCTTTTTCCACAATTCGCCAGGCGAATTTTCGCCAGCCCGCCGCTAATTCACTAAAATGTGAATTTGTGCTCAGGGCGGTGAATGTTAACGTAGTTGCACTACCGTTACTTCGCCAGGCAAAGCACATTTACACTAGCGATGAATAATTTGCATATGGCGCAGTTAAAAGTATAATAGAAGTATATGTTACAGCCAATACATTACACTACACAAGCCCAGAAAACCTTTAATAAATAAAATAAAGTTGTCCTATTGCCCTAGTAAATGTAGGGGGGAAGGAGGGTAACCCCCAAAAAATTTACGCTATTTTTCAGACTATCACCCTAAAAAAAGTAGAAATTCAGTACAATAGATAGAAGTTTAAAAAAAACAAAAAACTTGAAATTTTTTCTAAGCATTTTTTACTTCACTTCATCTTAGTGAATTAGCGTAGTTACAGCCCTTTGTCAGTGCGCAACTTCGCCTGGGGTAAGTGTGCGAGGTTGCGCACTGACAAAGGGCACTGTTAGTATATTGGCGAAGTTGTAAATGACGTCACGCTGGCGAATAAGCACTAGCATTAGATGCTTCTTGCTTAGTGAATTTGCCCCTTAGTTCCCCAGCAAAGACAGGTCTGTTAATCAGCTGCCTTGTCTTGCATTGTATCAACAGTCCGAGCCACCAGGGCAGAGAATGGAAAGGGACTGACAGCAATACATATACAAATAACTTATTTAATGACTATATATGGCAAAGACGCTTAGAATTTATTTTCTTTTATTAGGTAAAAACATTTTTTCTGGGTTGACATGCAAGCACATCCTACAAATAATTCAGCTGGGCGGGTAAGACCAGTATAGAATAGCTGGAAAAAATGAAACTCTGGAACCATTAAAAATTACAATTGTATTCACTGTGTTCCTTGCAGACCACTATGATGCTGAACTAAGCTTTTTAGTTGACTACAGAGTGCTAGAGTGTCATATAATATCCGTGTTTCTTGGCACCATCAGTAAAAGCAGGTAATTGAGATTTTTGCAAAATAGCCTACATTTTAAATAAAATGTATTGCAAATGTACTCAAAGTACATAAAAGTAGTTTAGTTCCTGCTAGTACAAGACCACACAGGTCTGTAGTATGGTAGTACAACAGCAAACCAAACCCTTATACTCTATACTATTATTTCTACTTCTCCTACTAGTTCTCCTATTATTTCTAATTAGTTTTGTTGGGTTATAGGCAAATCCCCTGCAATCCTTTTGCTATGACCCAGTTCTGCCAGTGAGAGAAGGAAATGCAATTGCCAGTTAAGCACCTGTTTTCTACTTGATGTGGACAGCAAGTGGAATCCAATGAAACAAATACTGTTGCTGTCCCTGTTTTAGGGGGAGAGGAAGGGAAGACTGTAGAAAATGTGTGAGATGGGAATTACTTGCAAAGAGGTGAAGTGTAAGTAAAGAGATAAGGAAGGGTGAAAAATAGAGAAAAGGAAGAGTGAAAGAGACAGGAAATAAAGACATATTTTTGTTAGTTTTCCCCCAAAACAGACCCCCCCATCCTTTTTTTCTGGAACATGCCTGCAGCTTTCAGGCTAATCACCTTGTTCCTTTTATCCTTTTTTTAACTTTTCTATCACTTCTTTTAAAGGACTAATGAAGCTCAAACAAGTGCCCCGAGTAGCCGAGGGGCCTGCTCACATGTCCCAGGTCGGATCCCCGCATGTGACGGGCTCCCTGTAATGATAGGCACACTCCGGGGGGAGAAGAAGGGACAGGGATAACATAAATTATGCAGATTGGAGTGAGCGAAGCACAAGGCAGACCTGATGCCTTCATTCATTCATTCTTCAGCCTGGGGGGGGGGCTATTGTTTTACACTGTATAGAGATAAAGAAGGTTGAAAATTAGAGAAAAGTGAGAGACAGGAAAGAAAGACATATAAGTAAAGCTAATTTCTGTAAGTTTTCCCCCCAAAACAGAGCCCCCCTTCCTTTTTTCTGGAATGTGCCTGCAGCTTTCAAGCTAATCACTTTGTTCCTTTTCTTTCCTCTTTTTTTTTAAACCCCTTTTAATGGACTAATGAAGCTCAAACAAGTGTCCGGAGTAGCTGAGGGGCCTGCTCACATGTCCCAGGTCAGATCCCCGCCTATGATTGGCTGCCTGTAATGATAGGCACACTCCGGGGGGAGAAGGGACAGGGATAACATAAATTATGCAGATGGGAGTGAGCGAAGCACAAGGCAGACCTGATGCCTTCATTCATTCATTCATTCCTCAGCCCAGGGGGGGTCGGGGAGCAGGAGGGGGGTGGGCTATTGTTTTACACTGTATATAAGGTGTCTGAGGCCAGTCGTGTGCCAAACCTGCTACTCACACGAGCTCATTGCACAGTTCACTCCAACTACAACAAGCAGTCTTGTGTCCCTATTAAGGATAAGAGGATCTTAACTGCAACTATTCTCATGATGTAAGTACCGCGCTTGAGACTTTTCTTTGTGACTTGACACTGATAGTCTGGCACTTCTTCCTGCCTCCACTCCACTTTCCTCTTATGCTTCCATGAGATCTTTTGACTCAGTATTGCATATTATTTGTGCATATGTTGTATAGTAATGCATGGAGTAAGTCTTAACTATTGACCATTTGTCTTTTGCTACAATCTGTTCCATCTGTAGCTTAAACTGTTGCTGAACTACCACTATCCAGTGTTGCTCTGTTTTGTACTGTCAATTTAACACTGAAAGGGCAGGTTTTTAACAACATCTTTATTTATTTTTTAGAATGGCTTCCAACATGGACAGAGTCTCATCCGACTATGACACCTGTAGCCAGATGTCCTATTCCTCTTCAGATGATGAGGACTCCTTCAGCATGCAGTCTTCTTCTCCCTTCTCCTTGGGACACATGACATCCCCAGCCCAAACTCCTGAGAAGTGCCAGGAGGAGAAGGACAAGAGGAAGAAGAGGGTGAGAAGCAAGGTGAAGAATGAGGCTGTTCTCCACACCATCAAAAAGACCAGGAGGGTGAAAGCCAATGATAGAGAGAGGAACCGAATGCACAATCTGAACTCGGCACTAGATGAGCTCAGAAGCATCTTGCCAAGCTTCCCTGATGACACTAAGCTGACCAAGATTGAGACTCTGCGCCTGGCCCATAACTACATTTGGGCCCTGTCTGAAACCTTGAGGTTGGCAGACCAGTGCAAAGAAAAGCCCCTCAAAGATATGGGGCACCCTGCCTACTTAAGTCCTGCTACCCCTCCCAGCCCTGGCAGTGATGCTGAGTCCTGGATGTCCTCTTCTTCTCCATCATCCTCATCCTCATCCTTCTCAGTCTGCACTTCCAGCCCCAGCAGCCCAGCTATGTCTGAAGACTGTTATTATGGACACACAGACTCTCTTTTCTCACTCCACACCCTGCCACAAAACATGATGCAGCGTTCACACTGCTTTATCCAGTACCACTAGTACTGCAGTGTTCTGTGTCACATTAGCCTGCTAACCAAAATGCCATCTTTCTGGTGACACCAAGCAGCAAACTAACTTTGCCTTAATTCAGACTGAACTTCCCACCAGCAAGGTGCTCACATCTTGTTGCCTTTTACCCAGAACCATTGTCAAGTCTCTATTCAGTACTGTCAGATGTAAAACAGAATCTGGCACCAATAGTGTCCCCCCTTAACTCTAAAGGTTTCGCCTTTTTGCACTTTCTTATACAATACCTTCTTTCTTGCTCTCCTTAAATCTGTCCCTCTTCAAGATGTCTGTAAAAGTAGCTTTTTTTTTCTGGACTGGGTGAAAAGTCAATTTTACAATTTGTAAAACTCTCACGAAGAAAAATGAGCATGACAATTTGCTTTTAGAGGCCCTGACAATACAATGAAAAGGTCTGAAAGGAAGACAAGGGATTGTCCTCATGCATTATTTATCCTGAGCCCAAGTGCTATAGAGCAGGACTCAACCCGGGCCTGACAGCCAGTTCTCAGACTTAAGAGAACTGACACGATTAATTTATTCAAAATTATTTCATTCATATGAAAATGTATTTTTTTTGTTTTTGTATATAAAGATGTTTTTTTTATTCTATTATGGATGCATCATAAAGTTTTGTATTTCCTATGTGCAAATAAAAATTTCTACATTTTTACAAACGCAGTTGTGGTTATGATCTTATTAATCATATATATATATATATATATATATATATATATATATATATATATATATAATTATATTATATTATTATAAGTATAATTATATACTTATAGATTAATGAATCTATTAATTATATTTGTATAGAAATAAATACAGATAGATAGACACAGATACACTTTATATGCAGCAGAGGACAGAATTAGGAAGAGAGGCTCTGCTGCATTCTACAGAATGGGCCCATCTGTTCAGCCAATTCTCCCTACAAGTTGGCTGGTGTGTATCACAATCATAAAAGCAAACCAATTAAAGTAGCACTTCTGGATCTGTACTTAAGGCTACCTGTTGAGGCACCTTCCCATTGGAGAATAGTGTTTTAATTCCTGTCGACCAAACATTATCCTGCAACAGATTTTCAAAGAAAGGGGATTAAATGGGTCGATAAAAGTGACAGTTGTGTTAGGAAGTAGAGTGACAGGTGGGTGCCTGGAGCACTCTTGTGAAAGCTATGCTGTAATACTCTGGCTGCTTTTTTTTTCTCTTTCTCTCTATAGAAAATTGGTAATTACTTTTTTTTGTGCGTGTGTGTTTTATGTTCACCTTTGATTTTGCTTTAATAGAACAGGGCTATTCCTAAAATGACCAACCCGCCCAACAATAAAAGGCAGAACTACTCCCAGGACAGGTGAAATTTGTTGACTTCAATTACTATTCTAATACATACAGGACTATTCACACATACTGTGTATGTGTTTTATTCTATTGATCTACAGATATCACATATATTTCCATAGCCTTGATTTCTAGGAAACAAACCAGTATATATAACGAGCGCTTAAATAAATCGTACACTCATATATATATATATATATATATATATAATGTATGTGTAAATATCTCACACATGGTTCAGTGCTCGTAAGACTCTTCAATATCACAAAGGTTAATACATAACCAGATTTTAAAGTAAAAAAAAAATTGCGTTTTTGGCATTTAGACGAATATAAAAAAAAATCTGAATTTTTAGTGAAAAGAATTTATAAAACCCAGAGGATGTTAAAAGTCAGAATAAAAAAGTACTCCAACTCAGATCTGAAGAGTTCATGTAGAAGTCAATGGGAGAAGCCCCAAAGATATACTGATTCGTGCAAGTTTCATGCAATAATCTGTAGGTTTTCAGGCAAAAATATGAAAAAAGTTTTCTGGTGAAAAATTCATAGATTTATTTTCCCAATTTTTTTCCCTGCACAGGAGATTTTCTGGAACATGTATTGTTAAATAAGGGGAATGTTACAAGGAAACCCTTTATGAAATAAAGTGAGATATTTTTGGATTTTGATAAATAACCCCCATAATCTCGCAATAACTACTAATTAGCGTTTACCAGAAATGCAGATGCGCGCACACACCCCTGTATATGTAGGTAATAGAAGAGGGCAAATAATCTTACCCAGCAAATGGATGATTCTATTGTCCGGAGCTAAATGCGGAATTTAGAAATAAAAAAAAAAATGGTCTCCTTGCACTTGGCACCTGATTCTGATCGAGATAAGAGCAAGCTTTCGGGCTCACAGGAGGAAAGTGACATTCTCAGATGAAATGGTTTATAAAGCATCAGAGCGTATGCTTTCTCTCTCCCCCTAAGCTTCTCTCTCTATAGCCTGAATGGTACCACACCCAGGGCATGCAATACGTTTTTATTTTTGTACTTTTTCATTATGTATGTGGTCTCCTGGAAGTGATTCACTTCTGTTCTTTGGCTCTGGGGCTTATCCCGTTTCAATAGCCGAGGGTAAATCCTCTATTTGTGAAGGCAGCGAGGGGTCCAGCCCATGGTGCTGTAGGTGCACGTGTCTGGGATACAGGCAGTAGCTTTACTTTTAAGCCCTTAGGAGGATCACACCATGAAACTAACTCCAGAAAAATACCCCCAGTTTCCTGCTGGAAGCCACAACTCAATCCAATTTCATCCCAACATCCCAGCTGTATGCAGACAAGTGCAGCTAAAAGTGAGGGGATTACTATGCAATTAGTTTGCCCATTGGCTAAAACAGATAGCTATTCATGTATGCATTCAGACTGTTAGAAACCGTTATTTAATTTGTATAAAATCTATTTTCTTCACGGGAGGTTAGTAATACATAAATATAACCTTTTCATTTGTAACTGCAATCAAAAGGAGAATCTATTTATCTGCTTATGCTTTCCATTTCTGAGTCTTGAAACAAAGTACAGGTATGGGATCCATTATCCGAAAACCCGTTATCCAGAAAGTTCCGAATTACTGAAAGGCCAACTACCATAGACTCCATTATAATCAAATAATCCACATTGTTTAAAATGATTTCCTTTTCCTCTGTAATAATAAAACAGTACATTGTACATGATCCCAACTAAGATATAATTAATCCTTATTGGAAACCTACTGGGTTTATGTAATGTTTACATGATTTTGTAGTAGATTTAAGGTGTGAAGATTAAGGAGAGATCGGTTATCTAGAAAACCCCAGGTCCCAAGCATTCTGGATTACAGGTCCCTGTACAAGTTTTGGCTGCTTCACTGTTCCTTACATAGTATAGCTGGGCTGTTGGAATTCCTGAATAAATAAAAATAACTTTAAAAAGGCCTTGCCATTTATTTGTATTTGTGCTTGGCCACAGTGTGTAAAATAGGGGGATAAAATTTCTAGCGGATTCTTTGCTTTTACCCACAGACCATGGGGCAAATTCACCAAGCTGCGAAAATGCGCTAGCGTTGTCTTCGCTAACATTCGCCACACTTCGCCAGGCGAATTTTCACCAACAATACGCAAATTCACTAAGATGCGAATTTTCGCTCAGGGTGGCAAACGTTAGTGAAGTAGTGCTACCATTACTTTGCCAGGCAAAGCGAATTTACGCTTTATGCCTAATTTGCATACGGCGCGAATTTCAAAAGTATAATAGAAGTGTATATTACAGCCACTACATTACACTACACAAGCCCAGGAAACCTTTAATACATAAAATAATGTTTTCCTATTGCCCTAAACATGTGCCCACTGTATAGTTGAGTTGCCATATGTTAGGAAATGTAGGGGGGGGGGAAGGAGGGTAACCCCCCAAAAATTTTTTGCTCTTTTTCAGACTATCACCCTACAAAAGGTAAAACACGCCAGCGTTTTTTTTTGGGACTTAGAAAAAAATTACCATTTTTTTTTCAAACTCCTATTTATTGTATTGAACTCCGCCAGGTCTAACCTGGCAAAGTAACGTCTAGTTTAAGTGGTAACGTTCAGTAAAATGGTCATCTTATTGAAGTTGCGTAATTACCATCCTTCGTCAGTGCGCAACTTCGCCTGGCATTATGATGCGAAGTTGCGCTAGCTACTATGTTTGGTCGCGGTTATGGCGGAGCTCAATCGGAAAACACCGCTCTTCCTTCTGACAGCAGCTCCTCGTGGCACGCCAGTCTCTCCCTACTGGCCAACATATAGCAGTACCTTCACACAATCGTGCGCATATTCAGAAACTTCAGGAGGCCGATGTTTAAATCATCAAAAATTGTTTGGCTTTATTTGAATGCTTACAGAGATTACATGGGGGGGGGGGGGGGTTTGGACACCTCTAACGCGTTTCATGCCCCTAGTCTGGGCACTTCATGAATGAATGTAAGCATTCAAATAAAGCTGAACAATTTTTGATGATTTAAACATCGGCCTCCTGAAGTTTCTGAATATGCGCACAATCATGTGAAGGTAATGCTATATGCGAAGTTGCGCTAGTCTATCTACTTCGCTAGCGAAAATTTGCCAGAGTCCATGTTAGTGAATTTGCGAAGTTCACAAATTGACGTCACGCTAGCAAATTAGCGCTAGCGTTTGACGCTTCGTGCTTTAGTGAATTTGCCCCCAAAAATCTGCCTCTAAAACTAGTGAGGGGCGTATGTGATCTGTTTCACTTTGCTGAAAATATTTGTGAAATGGTGAAAATTTGCAATCCAGAATGCAGATAAAAGACCTGAGTTTTCCCATTAATATATCTGTATTCATTTGGGGAGGGCTGCGAGCAGTATGTAGGCTTCATTCAGATGTGCAGGCAACTTATGCCAAGTATTGGAACAATTACATCTCATACAGCATGCTCAAGGACTAGATTAAAGGGATACTGTCATGGGAATTTTATTTACTTATTTATTTTTTAAATGCATTAGTTAATAGTACTGCTCCAACAGAATTCTGTACTGAAATCCATTTCTCAAAAGAGCAAACAGATTTTTTTACATTTCATTTTGAAATCTGACATGGGGCTAGACATATTGTCGATTTCCCAGCTGCCCCAAGAAATAATTTAGAATTTTCAAAAAAAATTTAAAATTTTCATCATGTGTAAATACATTAAGGATTTACTGACCCCATAACCTTTCATCATAGTATAAACCAGACTTTAAGGAATTTCTGCCACCTGGCCTTTAATATACTAGACCATAATATATTGGAAGATACTATCAGGGGCAAGCAATACAAGAAGCTGGGGTCTTAAGGGAGTCACTTATCAAACACTCCTGAAAAACACAATATCGTCAGCAGCTTCAGCAATGGAGCAGATCAGCTTGGCTTCAGTTGGAGAGTCACTGCTTAATGACTATGCTGTGTTTGCTCTCATTTTGCCATTTAAAGTCGTTGATAAATTACTCCCAGAGGGATCCCCCTGCCAGTGTTATACAGCTGCAAAAGAGGGTCAAACATCAATGAAGGTAACAGCGATTATCATAAGAAAAGTTCTCCACTGAAGCCCATGGGATTGCTTCCTACCTATAATTTGATGCAAGAGCTTTCATTGCTTTGCTGTTTTATTGGGAGGCTGTAGTAAATAGCCCCCCACAGTGAAAACATTACAGCCAACTACGTTCCAGGATTCATATTCCAGGATTCCAGGATTCAATCTGTGGGTTCTGGTAAATGCCAGAAGGGCTACTATAAGGTGCCATAGAAAGTCAGTATTTAGTGGGCTGCTGGGGTCTGTTTGGGTGCAATGGGTGCATATTTACCATACACAAATACCCAGGAACTCCCTATTTAGTCTGTCTTGGATGGGCAGAGCAGTAAAAGAGCATCTTCAGCAGATCCAAATCTGAATACAGTAAGGACACTACAGCATTTTCGGTGGCATTACTAACACATATTTATAAATGACCCACATAGTCTGCAATGTTGTACAATAAATGGATGTATACAGTACATCAAATGTATAAAAACATAACCCATTACCAATATAAGAGATGAAGAGGGCCCTGCTCAACAAAGCTTTCAATCAAAAACATATAAGGAACTGTTAAAAAAGGTGACTTTTCTTAGTTACGGTGACTGACAGCTGATAGCACTTATACATAAATTAACCTCCAATCTCCTCTCTTGAGTCTCTGGGGCACCACTGAACAGGTAAAAGTGGGAAAAGGCTTGACAGATGGCCATTTGTTCTGTTGATGTGACTAACTTCTGTGACACTGACAGCCTTTGACCTGAGGGGACACACTGGTAAGTGTCTCATTACTGGTCCTACTCACTTAAAAAAAAGAAATCTATACATTACAATACATACTGTATGTACAAAAGCATACTATAGACATTTGATGAATAGCATAGTTCAACCCTGGTCTGAATATTTGTACCCCCAAATGTTTCTTGCTTAGAACAAAGGGTCATCAAGGCAAGAAACAAGAATGTCCTTTGCACCCTACAGATACAGAAGGACCTACTTTTAGTTCACCATGACCAAATTCAGGTGAATGGCTAGCTAAATGACCCCTAAAACGTTAGGCTATCAGGAAGATAGTGTCCATGAAACTAATTTTAAAGGGTTACACATAAATATGGTGGACCCCTACAATCTCAGTCTCTATTTGTCTGGCCAATGAGCCTGCCAGCTGAAAATTTAGGTAGAGTATGGTTTGAAGATGCATGTGGGCTGCCAAACTGCACAGATTTATCCAATGAACAAAAAAAAAGGAGTCAAGCGCAGGAAAAGTTGGGCAAAGGTTGGTGCAGATACCCCTGATGAAGATTCCTTCAAAGCAGCTTCTTAGTGCCAGTCAGTGCAGAAATGGTCAGTCATAAAAGTCAAATCATCAAACAAATGTATACTTTCTGGTCACAAAAGATTCAGATCTTCTCCTAGTATTTCTACGCTTTCTTACACAATTTCTCTCTAGATCTACCATAGCCAATCGATCTGTTTAACTGTATTTAATTCATGAGCAAATGTTTTTAGATGTTTTATTTTGCTAAGAGGCAATACCATTGACTGGAGACAATGTAAGTCTTTGGCAATTAAGCCCTGTGTATATACACATTTGCTCACATCTGTACTGACAAATACAGGCTGTCAAGGCTTATGCAGATTACTGGTAAACGAATCGCATTTCAAATAGGCATGTAATCATTTGTTTTAAATGAGGGAACTAGAAATGATTGGTCTGTATTTTTAGTAAATGTAGATAAGGGGGGGACAAAGGCTTGCCAATCATATATTAAACTTTGGTTTATATATATATATATATATATATATATATATATATATATATATATATATATATATATATATATATATATAGATAGATTTCCATCTATTTACCCCATGGCTTCTATCCATAGCTTTTCTTAGTATTCAACATCTCAAAAGGACCAGCAGTTACCCAGCAGTTCTCTTTCCTCAATGGGAGGTTCTTTAATGCATCTCCTAGCACAAGTCAGCTGGGGGCCAAGATTCCACAAATTCTTGTTAAATAAGGGGAAAAAAAGGCCCAAAATGGAGAAGATCCCATCTGTTCTTAAGGAGAAGCACTAATATACAATAGTTTTTCCACTAAGGGGTATCAGAGTCCAGTAGTGTTAGCTGACTTTGCTAGAGACCCAACAGTGTGCAAGATGAAAGAAGATAAAGCTTTGTAGAATTGCACTTTACCTTAATTACTTTACTTGGTTCTTTCTATTAAACTTATACTTTGTGGTACTCCAAACCAACATCAACTTAAGTTTGTTAGTGATGTCAATTTATACAATTTCATTGTCAATTCTGGGATGCCCCATGAATCCACCAGTGAATGAATTCAATGGAGGCAACAGGCAGAGCTATACTGCTGTCCCAAAATAATATTTACAGAAACTAGATCAGTGATTCTCAAGCATTGGCTGTTGAGCAACATTGTACTCGCCAACCACTTGGATGTTTCTCCCAGTGGCCTCAAACAGGTTATTATTTTTTAATTTTTGCATTGGAGGACACATTTTGGTTGCATAAAATACAGGTGTACTGCCAAAACGAGCCTCTTGTAGGCTTCCAATACACATAGGCAGTTACCAAAAGGCAAATTACAGTCCTTATTATGCACCAGGAATATATGTCATGCCTGTGTTGCTCCCTTTTTACATCTGAATGTGGCTCATGAGTAAGAAAGGTTGGTGACCCCTATACTAGACAGTGAGCGAGGGAGCTACTTGGGCAGTAGGAGTAGAACCATATTTAGATAAATTACCAGGAATGGTAAGATGTATGATGTCTGTGGGTCTGCCCACTGTTCATTCTCTTAGAATTGTTCTTTTTTTCAAATATTGTGTTGCTCCAGCAGTTAATTGCTCTATTATCTTAAAATGTATATATTTAATTGATATATGTTATATTCATACCCATTATTACGCTGTCACCAAGTGACAAACCTTTATGGAGGGCTTTGTATTTTTCCTTGTTTCCAAAATGCTCCTATTCCCTTTCCTCATGTGCAATGCCAATTCCTCCAATCATACTTCATGTTCTTGTGTTCTTGCACATGTACATCCACTCCAACATTTGTCCATTCACCCCAAATAAAGAAGCTTGTGGAGTCCAAGTATCAAGTGTGTTCAGCTATCTGGCAAATATTATCCTCAGGCCTGGAAGGGAGGTCTCATGGGGAAATCAGTCATTATCACAGCAGAATACATATAATCACCAACCCAGCAGAGCAGTCACTTATCCTTCCCTATCAAATTAGGGAAGGCTAAGTCAAATCAATATTACAATTTACCTGCTGTAGATCAGGGGTCCCCCGCCACCAGTCAGCGGGCTGTGCCAAACTGGACTATCTCTGGTCCCAGTTGCAGTCTATAATAGCTGCAATCTAATGGGTCATTGCCATGCAGCTGTGTGCACCCAGGAAGCTTTCTACTGATCGTGATAGGGACCGAAAATGCTGTTTGGACAGTTATCTTGGTAAGCCTCTACAGGTCACTATTCCCATTTTCAGTTTATTTGTTACAGTTTCTTGTAAGGGAGTGTGAAGTGGATAAGCTCTGGTTCCATATGCTATCCAAGCCAGTGGAACCCTTATCTGTATCTTCACTTTTTTAGTTTCCAATTCCTAATTATGCACTGTTGTGTTAACCTTACCTAACTCTAGGTCTAGTTCAAACTATTTGACCTGGCTGAATCTAGACCCCTGGACTATTTACAACCCACCCTAATTACTTTTATTACCTTCTACAAGTTATCTCTGTTTATCTGTAACTTTCTAATTCATTGCCCATAAACCTCTTTTTAGTGATCTATTTATATATATATATATATATATATATATATATATATATAATGTGCCTCTTCAACGTTCATTTGTATTTTGCCTGACGAAGGGGCCTGTGTGCTCCGAAAACTTGCAATTGTTATTTATTCAGTTAGCCAATAAAGGGTATCACCAAACTTTACATTTTATGCATTTTTTTCGAATGGCTAATACGATACTATATCTTAATGCTTGGTAAGCCTGAAATGCATCAATGCTAATGATGTGTGGGTTGGGATTTCCCCAAGGTAAGCCTGAAATGCACCCATGGTAGTGATGTGCGGGTTGGGATTTCCCCAACCTGTACCCGACCCTAACCTGCCATCCCTTAGCCCGCATCCGCCAGCATCCAAGCTTCTGAGTTGCTTTTATAGACCCAGCCACCAATAAAGTAAAAAAAAGGGGCAGGGTGAGCAGGTGCAGCGTCTATAAAAGATAAACCAGGAAGTCAGCATTAAAGGAGAAGGAAAGCTACCAAAGCAGTTTATTGCCAACAGATTAGTCACAATAGTGCAAGCTATAACACTATATTTATTCTGTAGACTGCTTTACTATACCTGAGTAAAACACTCTACAAGCTCTCTGTTTAGCAGCTGCCATATTAGCTTGGTGTGACATAACTTCCTTTCTGAGGCGCTCCCTGCTCTGGGCTCTCATAGCTCTGGGCTCAGATTACAGCAGGGAGGGGAGGAGGGAGGGATAGAGGAGCAAACTGAGCAAGCTCAAGCCCTAGCCCTGGAGGTTTATGCTGAAAACAGGAAGTCTGATACAGAAGCTCATGTGTACACAATAGAAGGAAATAAATGCTGTGTTTCTTTTGACAGAGGACACAGAGCAGCATTACTTTGAGGGTTTACTGGAATATTTATATAGATATTTGTGATAAAGCTTACTTAATATTTTAGCCTTTCCTTCTCCTTTAAACAATAGCGAAGAAGCGTGTGAGGTTGGCTTGAACCTGCCTGACCCGTGGGTATTGGGCCAGCCCACACATCACTGACCCACAAATCTACATCCACCCCTCCAGTCCTCACAAAAATCATCTTGCTTGAAACTGGTCCTTGGTGCATAAAAGGTTTGGGACCACTGCTGTAGATGGTAAGAACCATGGTGTTGAAGTACAAGAAAATCATTGACATCATATCCAGTTAATTCTCTATGGCTGCTCTAGTTGAGCAAAACATGGTTACTTTCAAGAGGGAGAGATGCAAGTTATTCTGCCATGATGAAGACTTTCTCCACTAGAGGTCACTATTTCATTAAAGCCTATTATACAGATCTATTTGCCCTCATGAAAGATATATTATGCCTAAGAATAAGCAACGGGAATAACCACGGTCACTTTCAAGAGCTATCTTATTGAACCTAAACTCCTATGTATAAAATAAGCTATATTTTACAGATTTGACCATTACCTTAACCAATGAGATGTTATGAATAAAATGTGCATTATAAAATTGTACAGTGCATGCAGAGTTCTAATAGGAATAGGGAGGGCAAACAAAGCCGTGTGTGCTCTGTGTGGTGCATTTGATTGCATGGCCGTCCCCTCTTCTCTGCAGATATAGAGTAAAGCTGCTGTACATTGAAGGTGATTTAAAGCCAGATGACAGATTTATGGTTAGACACAATAAGTCTGTAAGTCCTTTCAAGCTGTATTCATTGTTGGGCTCCAGAATTGTCTGGTGAACTCTGGGAAGGGATTTATAGGACAGCCTTGAATTTACAAAGCAGCCTTAAAAATGTAAACAATATAAATAAGGCAATGATGGGCTTGCTTAACCTAATTTCCCAATCATAGGGCTTTAACGATATATTTTGTTTGCTTTAAAGATTATGCACTTGAGAATTTTCTAATTCCAGTTTTCATCTTTATTTCCTAAAGTATACTAGGACACACCCCTTGTATTGTGATGGCTGAATATAATGTGGGGGGGGGGGGCGTTAACATTGTAGAAAAAGCAGGAATCCTTAAAAAAATCAATGATCAGTGAATTGCAAGACAAAACAGAGAGAAAGTTGGCTGTTGCATTGTAAAAAGACAAATAAATAATAAGAATAGGTTTTGTGCAAGTCATCAATGCTTGGGTCTTCAGCAGTTTCTTAGTTTTACACAATGTGCACCCCACAATTTATTAGAAAAACAACAAACCATTTTTTATTATTGATGATTTGGTAAAATGGAGTCTAGCTTAGAAGTTCCTGTTTGTAGCTGGCTAGAAATCAGCTCAATTGTTTCCATTAGGACAAGCTGTAAAGGGGCCATGCGTGTATAGATATTGGTTTTCTCCATTTTTTTTGGGGGGGGGGGTATGTATGCATGTGCAAGGAACAGTTGAAACAGACATCACTGATGATCGCCGTCATCGTTGACATTGGGCGCTTCATCATTTGACTTATGCATTTTTATGCAAATAATATTTGTTTAATTATTGTCAAAGATTGAACATTAGACTTTTTTATACCACCAATGAACTCACAACTCAAATGGTATCTTATTTAAGAAAAAAACTTGAATGGAAAAAACAATCCTGCAAGTTCAAGTTGTGAAACTGAAATCTCGAATAAATCAAGTTTCCATAGGAAGAAACTTGATTTGATCAAATGAATTGAGTTTTCAGGCAAAACCCTCCGATAAAAACATCTTCAGATGGTTCAAGGGACCTCTGTAAAACAACAAATATATAGTTTTTGCTAATATCTATTGCTAATCTTTCTATTCAGGCCCTCTCCTACTAATATTCCAGTCTTGTATTCAAAGCAATACATGGTTGCTAGGGAAATTTTGACCCTAGCAACCAAATCTGCAAATGGGAGAGATTCTGAATAAAAAGCTAAATACCTCAAAAACCACAAAAAATGAAAACCAATTGCAAATTGTCTCAGAGGTGAACAACCCCTTTAATGATTCATTCATATAAAGCAGATATGCATGCTATAACTATTAAGTGCAATTAACTGTACAGATCTTTCAGCATCCTTTATCTGGTTAGAAATAGGTTCCAAATGATATAATAGCTGTTCTGTGACAACTAGAAGCAGTAGCTACGGATCGCTCTATGTGGCATAACTGTAGAACAAACATTACCCAGTTAAAAAAGTGGCCTTTGTTTCTCTAAGAATGAAATAGCACTTTTTGTTGCCCACAACAGACAGCATTAAAATGCTCCAAATCAGGTGAGGATAGAGGGCAGTAAAGAACAATTTAATCACCACCTATTTGTGCTAACAAACACAACTGGCAAAATGCCCAGAATTTGATTTGTGTCATTGCCTTAAACAGTGATCCCCAAACAATGGCTCCCGAGCAACATATTGCTCACCAACCCCTTGGATGCTGTTCTCAGTGGCCTGAAACATGGCACTTATTTTCGAATTCCAGGCTTGGATGCAAGTTGTGGTTGCATAAAGACCAGGTGTACTGCCAAACAGAAGCTCCTGTAGGCTGCCAGTCCACATAGGGTTTGCAAATGGCCAATCACAGCCTTATTAAGCACTCAGGGATGTTTTTCATGCTTGTGTTGCTCCCCAACTCTTTGTACATTTGAATGTGGGTAAAAAAAAGTTGGGGCCCAAGCCCTACACTGACATTATAGTGCAGTGGCTGTTCCCAATCCCTATGCTGATCCATGTCAGACTAATCATGACCTAACAACATGGCTGATATAGAACTAAGGGTGGTGGCACACGCAGGGCCGCCATCAGGGGGGGACAGGGGGGACAAGTGTCCCGGGCCGGGGCACGAAGGGGGGCCTGGCAGTGCTGCACTTCTCCAAGAGCCAGGCCCCCCTTCCGAGTGCCGCCGAAGCCGTCCTGCTGCTTCTACGCTGAATGCGGAAGTGCCTTAGACAGTTGAAGTCCTGAAGCGACGGAAAGACCTGAAGTCACGAAGGAGCCGACACTGGAACTCTGAAGCGGCGAAAATACCAAATGTCACGAAAGGAGCTGACACTGAAGTCCTGAAGCAGAGAAAATACCTGATGTCACGAAAACAGCTATAATGGAAGTCCTAAAGCCGTGAGTTCAATACTACTGACACCAATGTGGGTTTTTTTTTTTTTTTTTAAATTCCCTGGCCACCAATGTTTAATTTTAATACTTTATTGCCCCCTGCTACCAATTAAAAAAAAAATATGGGGCCCCAATTTTTTTTTAACTTGTAAGGGAGGCCCTGGTGCCAAGTTTTTTTTAAAAAAATATTATCTAGGGCCCCAATTTTTTTTAACTTGTAAGGGGGGCCCTGGCACAAAAGTTTTTTTTTTTCTTATTCTTTGGGGCCCCAATTTTATGTGTGTGGGGGTTACTTTTTTTTTTTTAGCGCTGATGTCTGTGTGGTCTGTTAACTTTTATGTGGAGTGGGCAGGATCAGGGGTGGGGCTCGGATGCCAGGGTGGGCGGGGCCCAGAAAAATTTGTTGTGTGGGGCCCCATGTTTTCTAATGGAAGCCCTGGGCACACGCTGCTACTTTGGAAAACAAAGTGATCCGGGTGCTATACTGCCGGCCGGAAGGCATTTAGGGGAGATTAGTTGCCCGAAGACGAGGCGATTTATCGATGGGTGGCTAATCTCCTCTAAACACCTTCCCGCCAGCTATAGTGTAAATCACCTACAGATGGCAATCGGAAAGCTTTCATTTTACAAAGTCACCGAAGTTGCCTCACGAGGAAACGTCGGCCAACTTTGGAAAGCCAAAGCAATTCCAGTGCCTCCCCGCCTGACGTGGTTACAAATGGCAATTATATTTTATTCCCATATAAATAGCTGAGACATCTTAATTATATTTACTGGTCAGTTTTTGTATTATTAGTACTGGACCACTGATTTCCAACCAGTAGCTTAATGACTTATTTGATGTTGCTCCCAGGGGCCTCAAAGCAGGTGCTCATTTTTGAATTCTGGGTTTTGAGGAAAGTTTTTGAGGCACAAAGACCATGTGTATGGACAAACAGAGCCTCCTAAATCTGCCCCACATGGTGCTACCAATTCTTATTTAACTTTCCATGTGGCCCACTGGTAAAAAAATTAAAAAAACGTTTTGTGGACCCATGGTACAGGTATGGGACCTATTATCCAGAATGCTTGGGACCTGGGGTTTCCCAGGTTAAGGGATATTTCCATAATTTGGATCTCCATACCTTAAATAATTTAAACTCAATATGATAATTTTTCCTTCAATAAGGATCAATTATATCTTAGTTGGAATCAAGGTACTGTTTTATTATTACAGAGAAAAGGGAAATCATTTTTAAAAATTTGAATTATTTTATTAAAAACTGAGTCTATGGGAAATGGCTGTAAAATGGAGCCTTCTGGATATCGGGTTTCCAAATTAAGGATCCCATAGACCTGTGGTACAGAGCCGATCAGTACTTTCCTTGAAAATAGCAGCCACAATGGAGGAGTTTGACATGCCTGGGGAATGTAAAAAAAAAGACTAAACACTTTCAGATTGTAATGGATGCTCCATTATAAGGATTAAACTCCTTGGCTCAACAAACAATGGTGTATCATGGCTGCCTGCTCTGAGAACAGGCCGCTCATTATTCCTATTGTCATGTCCCCGTCATGTCATTTTTGACATGTTCTAAACGGCAAGTGTGTTTGTTTTAATGACCTTTATTGTAGACAGAGATGACCTAGAGAACAGCAAGGTGAAGCTTTACAAAATAAACCAGTGAAGATGCTGGGGCTTTTCTTAGCTTTACCCGTTTCTTGCAATTCTTGAGGAAATGATCACCAGTTATGGTTGACAATGGATGTCGTTTGATTGGGATTGCAGGAAGGATAAGCCTTTCATATATAGTATATATATATATATATATATATATATATATATATATATATATATATATATATATATATATATATATTCAGAAGAATCCGCACTCACAGGTCTTACTAATTAAAATTTAAGTTTTTATTTTTAAACACGGACTGACGTTTCTGCCGACCCACAACCTTTCTCAAAGTGTGATATATATATATAGTGTATATAGTGTATACAGTATGTAAGGATGAACAACATGTGTATCCATTTGCGTATTATATTTAGCTTTTTACTTGGCAGCTCCCCAATTTGCAATTTCAGCAATCTGGTAATTTGGGTCCAAATTCCCCAAGCTATTATTAACTGATGAGAATAAGAGACTGGCAAATGAATAGACAGGGCCAGATTTACATTGCGGGTGCCCCTAGGCCCACTGCCGTTCGTGGCCCCCAAACTTTATTCTCAGATATTCATCATCAAGACCAGATCAATGGGGATTGGCAGATGGGAAATGTAAAAAACTATCATATTTCCTGCGTATCCCCAGTGTTATTGAACCAATGTGGGTGTGGCTGGGCAGCATGCCGCCCCCTAAAATCCTGCCACCCTAGGCCCGGGCCTAAGTGGCCTTTCCACGAGGGTCTGAATAGATATATGAGTAATAAAAAGTAGCAATAATTATACATTTGTAGCCTTATAGAGCATTTGTTTTTTAGATGGGGTTAGTGACCCCCCCCCCCCACCCTTTTAAAGCTGAGTCTGATAAATAATTCAAAAACTATTTAAACTAAATTAAGGCTAATTGAAAAGATGCTTAGGATTAACCTTTCTATAACATTCTAAAAAGTGAACTTAAAGGTGAAGCACCCCTTTAAGGTGAACTCCAGATGCATGTTACTCTACAACTAAAAGCAATATATGGAGCATTTCATAGCTTCTGCATAATTGTACAGGTATGGGACCTGTTATTTGGAATGGTCAGGACCTTAAAACTTAACTAAACCCTAAAAATTAAATGAACAATTCAGTGTAAAAATAAAAACTGGATAAATAGATAGGCAGCGCAAAATAGAAAAATGTTTCTAATATAGTTAGTTAGCCAACATTGTAATGTATAAAGGCTGGAGTGACTGGATGTCTAACATAATAACCAGAATCCAGCTTCCTGCTTTTCAGCTCTCGAACTCTGAGTTAGTCAGTGACCTGAAGGGGGGCCACATGGGACAGAACTGTTCAGTGAGTTTGCAACTCAGCATTCAGCTCAGATTCAAAAGCAAAAGTGATGATCCATGTGCCCCACCTCAAGTCACTGATTGGTTAGTACCTGGTCACCAGGGTAACCAGTCAGTGGAAAGCAAGAGAGCTGAAAAGCAGGAAGTAGTGTTCTGGCTATTATGTGAGACATCCAGTCACTCCAGCCTTTATACATTACATTTTTGCCTAACTATATTAGAAACATTTTTTTTATTTTGCACAGCCTATTTACCCAGTTTCTATTTTTATACTGAACAATTCCTTTAATGTGGATAAAATGGCAAATTTTATATACTGAACTTATTGCACCAACCTAAAGTTTCAGCTTGTCAATAACAGCAATGATCCAGGGATTCAAACTTGTCGCAGGGGGTCACCATCTTGGAAAATGATTGTGACACTCACATGCTCAGTGGGCTCTGGGCAGCTGTTGAGAAGCAAAGCTTAGGGGTTGTTGCTAATTGTCAAGCAGAAAATGAGGTTTGTCTGTAATATAAGCTGATGCTACAGGGCTGATTATTAAATTCTGATGCTAATTGCACTGGTTTCTGTGCTGTCATGTAGTAATTATCTGTATTATTAGCCTAATATGGTGACATTTATATAGTATTTGTACTGTATATTGTGAGTGGGTCCCTAAGCTCAGTAAGTGACAGCAGCACAGAACATGTGAATCAGTGAATCAGCAGAAAAGAAGATGGGGAGCTACTGGGGCATCTACTGGGGAGACACAGATCTTTACTGCTAAAGGGTTGTGGTTGCCTTGGGCTGGTACAGAACCCCAATACAATAATGTACAACATTTCTAGTCTACTGTACTTCTTTAGTTAAGCTTTAGTTCTCCTTTAGGTCTACTCAAAAATCACATAAACATGAAATAAACCCAATAGGCTGGTTTTGCTTCCAATAAGGATTCATTATATTTGAGTTGGAATCAAGTACAAGCTACTGTTTTATTATTACAGGGAAAATGGAAACCAGTAATCCAAAAAAACTTTGGATTATTTGAATAAAACGGGAGTCTATGGGAGATGGTCTTTCCATAATTCTGGATGACGTGTTTCCGGATAATGGATCCCAAACTTGTATCTGTTGTATAGATATTAAAGGCCCAAATAAATAGCGGCATGTAGAGTTCTGACTGCAGGTCAGTGTGTAGGATTCAGCCCTTTAAGAAGACTTATTTTATTAACATGTATTTCTATAGCGCCAACTTGTTGCGTAGTGCTGTAACTTAGATGCACATTTTTCTTTTAGCCCTCCTCCCTCACTGGCACTTGGGTCCAAAGTTAAACCCCTACACAGTTCTTTTCTAGGTGCAACATGTCGGTTGTATTTTAAGCATGTTGTGTTAGTGGCCCTAGAAACCAGTAAGAGGGTTGAATGGGAGGTTGGATTTTTTTCATTACTATTATTCTGATTACCATTACTTTCTATTCAGGCCGATTCCTATATCTCATCCAGCCTGTCATTTGGCTACTTTAGGGGTCTGTAACTATGGCAACCGCAGAACAATTTAAATGCCAAACCAAAGAAATGCAAAAAGTTTTTAAAAAAAATATACAGCAAAAAAAAAAAAAACAGTCATAGGGTCTCTACAATGAGCTAAAAAATAGTTTTCACACAATTGTCTCTGTTTTTAAGAAGCCAATAGATAACGTTTTGCTGGTTTTGACAGATGTTTATGATTGTGATTCACACTGTTTGGCAACAGAGAGTCTTTGCTGCACAATGGAGCACATTAATGACATTTCATGTAGGCTTTACAGGGCAGAGCTTGATCTCTGCATTCTCCACTGTACTTTTATTGGGGTGCAGCATTTGTCTGGAGCAGCGGAGGAGCCATTAACAGCAGGTCTGTGTGCTCGATCTGGATCAGACAAGACTCTCTCTTATTTTAGTCAGTGACAGCTCAGCATTTAGCCCTGGGATAGTTTGATTTTTCACTTGGGAGGCATGACCCTGGCTTTATAGAGCGTGCACAGCAGCCCTCCTCAAAGAAGGGGAGGTCAAAGTTCAACAACAGCTAATGTCACAGCACTTCTGGGCCCTTCACTTTTCTCTCATGACCTTTTATTCTTCATACATATGCAGCAAAAGGTACAAAAAAAAAAAAAGGAACGGACCTACTCATGGAC
>CM044435.1:9975246-9993304 GCA_024363595.1 Xenopus borealis
AAAAAAAAAAAAAAGGAACGGACCTACTCATGGACAGAAAAGAAGCTGGAAAAAAAATGCAGATCCATTTCTTTACAAACATGGGGATGAGGGTCATGTTGGGTGTTTAAACGAGCAGAAACGCCAGCATTATATGTGTGCAGTACATGGACAGAGATAAAGTCGGTATAATGTATTTGAGCTAATCACAGGCCTGAACTTTAAGAGGATTTTGCACTCATTCATTAATTTAAAAATATGCACATTTGAATCTTAAAAACTGACATTATATCTTCTATGAACTTAGATCTATGTTTTATTGATGCTTAGTACAGGTATAGGAACCGTTATCCAGAATGCTCTGGACCTGGGGTTTTCCCGATGACAGATCTTTCTGTAATTTGGATCTTCATACCTTAAGTCTACTGGAAAATCATGTAAACAAAAAAAAAAATTCTAGTTTTGCTTCCAATAAGGATCGTATTTTAGATCAAGTATAGCCTACTGTTTTATTACACAGAAAAAGGGAATAATTTGGATTATCTGAATAAAATGGAGTCTATGGGACACAGCCTTTCTGTGATTCAGAGTTTTCTGGATAATGGATCCCATACCGGTACTTATGATTATAGGTCTGGCCATAACGAATACTATAGACTTAAGTCTGGTCCATTGTCAAGCTAGTATGAAAGCCTGACAAAGTCTTAAGCAGAACTGTAAGGTCATTGGTTACTGTATATGGATGTCTGGGATCTTCACAAATCTTTCAGACACCTGTACTAATCAAAACACCCTGTTCTCCCATAACTACATTTTATCCAAATAACCAACATTTTTTAAATGATTTCCTTTGTCTCTGTAATAATAAAACAGTAGCTTATACTTGATCCAAACTAAGATACAGTATAATTAATACATATTGGAAGCAAAACCAGTCTATTGGGTTTATTTAATGTATACATGATTTTCTAGTAGACTTAAGCTGGCCATAGACGGATCTTTCCTCGATATGCCATTAATGACAGGACTATATCGGGGGTAATCAGAACGTTCTGCCCTATGGCCTAACTATTGGATAACTAGGGCAATGGGCTCCAACAGGTCTATCAGGAAAGAATAAAACCTGGCAACAATATCGATTGGGAAGACCCATCGGAAGCCCCTTTACATGGGCAGATACAACCGATATCGGCAGCTTTAGTTACCCCCAAACAAATGTGCATTTTTTAAATGCCCCCCGCCAGCGCCGGCAAGCGCCATAACAGTAGCTGCGCATGCGCGTTTGCGCTCACGTGATGTCATTCTCATTAAGAAAAGCGGCCACTGTTGGGGCCGCTTTTCTTAATGCACATGTGCATGACGTCACACGAGGGCAAATGCGCAGCTACTGTCATGCCGGCTTGCTCCCGGAGCTCCCTCTAGCTAGCGAGTTTTCATAGCACTGGCAGGCAGCTTTTTAAAAAAAAAGTACTAGTACCCCCAACCGGAATGCGGGCTCTATTAGCCCCCACATTTGGTTGGGGTAACTTTTTTATACGATTGGTGCCCTTTAAGGTATGATGATCCAAATTACATAAAGACCCAGGTCCCATACCTGTATAATATCTTTTTGAAACCATGAATGCCACAAAAGTTATTAAAAGATCCAAATATAAAAAGCACAAGTGAAAAAAAAGTTGATCAATAAGTAAAAAATCTAATTATTTTAAAACCTCTTAAATTTTTCATTTTTTTGACTTAGTAGAGGAAAAAATCTCAAAACCCCTAACCCGACTCACACTCAATAAATAATGCGTTTCGTGACTGCGTTAGTCACTTACTCAGAAGGCTTCTGAGGAAGTGACTATGGCCTCCATACAATGTGCTATGTAATTGTTTATTTTCTTAGCCAATTTTTCTTCATTCTCATTCTTCATTTTTTTCTTCATTCACATTCTACTCCTGTTGATTTTCACTTTTTTCCCTTACTGTATCTCCCTCTTCCAATTTCCTTCTTATCCCAATATATTCATTTCTCTTCTGCACTTACTCTCGTTTGCCTTTCCTTTTTACCTACAGTATGCCCTCATGTTTGATCCTCCCATGCTTTTCCCCTCCTTTTTAATCTTTATTCTGATATTTTTTCACCATTTTGTTTACCTTTTTTATGATTTCTCTTCGATTCTCCTTTCACTTCAGTATTTTCTCTTATCTGTTCCTTTCTAGTTTGTGTATTGCCCCATTTATAATGTATCACATTCTTCCTTCTCCATTATCCGCATTAAACTTTTATCCATTGTTCTTTGCTTTTCTGCATTTCTGCCCTTTCCTCTATTCTATCTCAAATTCCTTCTATTAATTAAATAATAAAGTGTACAAGTGTCCTGGTATTAATTGGTGAGGCCACAAAACAGAGAGATTACAAAATCGCTGTAAAGTATTGCAACTAGTGTTGCCACCTGGTCGGTATTTTACCGGCCTGGTTGGTATTTTACCGGCCTGGCCGGTATTTTTGATGGTTGATCCCAATGTTATTAATAGGAAAAAAAGAGCAACCCTAATTGCAACGGTCTGATCAAACACAATTAGTTGGCTTGAGCACAGTCACAATATACACCGATTGTGTGTCTTGGAGATGTTGCTCAGCCTAACGCAGAAGCAAAGGAGCCTGTTTTGGTAGTTATCAGTTGGATCTAGTGGTGCAGTTATATTTATGGAAGCTGCTGGTAAATATAAATTCATGGAAACAATGAGACACCTTCTTGGATCCCAAAAAAGCTGATGGCAGTCATTCACAGAACCCATTAGCATACAAATAGGGGTTGTGGGTGAATGAAACCCAAACATTGAGTACTATACAGCAAATCTTGACTGTGAAGATGCTTATAAACTATGTACATTTTCACCCAGCTGGGGAAGGGGGACCCTTTAACACCTTGTTATAACAAACACACTGAAACCGAAATGAGGGTGAAGGTCGGCCACAGCTTTATTTATATTATATTAACCAATCCTTGCCATTTCAAAACACATCTCATTAATTGCTAATATGATCTTATTTATCTTACCCAGAATGCCGGCCACTGCATGCAGTGGGTATGTGGTGTCCCTTTTATTTAATGCCGCATACAGACAAAGGATCAATGACCGCCACGCTGTGACAAGTACACTTAAAGATAAACATACCTTCAGTCAACCATTCACAAATAAACCTCACTTTTTTTTTTACAACATACTATATCCGTAAACACAGAATTCCTTTCAAACTGGGAGGGCAAGTGGGAGATTGTGCCTGCAGCTGCTATGGGCACCAAGAGGAAGACTGAAGGGGGAGGCGCTGCTTTATAAGGCTGCTGAGTGCACATGCGCACTGCACAATGACGTCACACATTTTCGCCTGCGCAAAAACGCCAGGCGCATTTACGCTGGGCGCAAGTTGTACCTGTTTTAAAGGGGAACTCCCCTTCACAGTCAGTAGCACTTTCGCTACTCACTTTAGCGCTGCCCAAAAGGAGAACTAAAGCTTAACTAAAGAAGAAGGCTATAAATGTTGTACATTATGCTTTGTGCTTCTGTACCAGCCCAAGGCAACCACAGTCCTTTAGCAGTAAAGAACGGTGTCTCCAAAGATGCCCCAGTAGCTCCCCATCTTCTTTTCTGCTGAATCACATGCTCTGTGCTGCTGTCACTTACTGAGCTTAGGGACCCACTCACAATATACAGCACACCTAGGGGCAGATTTACTAAGCTCGGGTGGGGGCTACTTCGTCTATCGAATTTGATAAATTCGACCGAATCGAATGATTCGAATAAATCGTACGATTAAAATATGAAAAACGTACTTGCCCTTTAAAAATTTATTTGATTGCCTACTTCGCCAGATTAAAGCTACCTAGTTGCTATATGTGCTTATGGGAAGCTCCCGTAGCCTTTTTCTAACTTTCTTTTGATTGAATACATAGAAATCATCCGATTTCTCAAAAAAAAAACCCTGTGACAAGTTTGAAGTCCTGGATCATTGCTGCTATTGACAAGCTGAAACTTTAGGCTGGTGCAATACGTTCAGTATATAAAATATGGCATTTATAGCCTTGCTAATTTTTAGGGTTTAATTCTCCTTTAAGTTAGTCCCAGAAACAAATGCTTGAATACCAAAGACATATAGAACCTATAAGTCACACAGAGTCCAAAGTAAAACAGGTTTCTTGAAAGAATGGTTTATAAATTGCTTTGGAATTAGTGTGCCATTTTTCACTTTATTTTTTGCAACTGATAAAAAAGCACTTCGTAGTATTATACCCCAAGTGCTTACAAACAGGGACTGAGCCTTCTGGTTAACAAGTGTCATTTCTATTAATTTGCAATTGTAAACAATGCCATTATCATGAATGCTTTCTGAACTTTTTAAAGGTTTAAAGGAAAACTATACCCCGAAAATGAATTTTTGAGCAACAGATAGTTTATATCAAATCAAGTGACATATTAAATAATCTTACTTACCTGGTATATATATTTAAGTAAATATTGCCCTTTTACAGCTCTTGCCTTGAACCACCATTTCATGATGGTCTGTGTGCTGCCTCAGAGATCACCTGACCAGAAATATTTCAACTCTAACTGTAACAGGAAGAAGTGTTGAAGCAAAAGACAGAACTCTGTCTGTTAATTGGCTCATGTGACCTAACTTTATAGTTTGTTTGGTATGTTTGTGTGCACCGTTGGATCCTAGGATCCCAGGAGGCTGTCCTTATTTTTTAAAATGGCTATTTTCTATTTATGATTACCCAATGGCACATGCTACTAAAAAAGTATATTATTATGAAAATGTTTTATTTACATGAAGCAGGGTTTTACATATGAGTAGTTTTATGCAGTATCTGTTTATAGAGACCTACATTGTTCCGGGGGTATAGTTTTCCTTTAAAGCTTAAGTGATATTTTTCATAAAGGCTCGTTTTGACTATAACAATATTTTATTGGAATGGGTGAAATCAACAATAATTACCGTTAAAGTGATAGCAAGGGTTTAAAGAATTTCAGACTGTCCTTTTTATGAGCCCCGGCACCAGTGAGGTTCCTTCGGCAGTTGCAGGTCGAGGTGCAAGGAAAAATTTTGGGCAAACCGTGACCAGAAAGATTAACCACCACAATGATTAGTCTATAAATGCAAGAATTAAGGCCGAACAAGTCACTGAGATATTGAATTGTGCGCTACTAGCAACCTTCAAGGGGGACATATTTTAGAAAAGCAATGAAAGAAGGATTGTGTACTACAAAGTAATATCTTAAGGCAACGTCTTTTTAAGCTTTTGAAAGGAGTTTTATAACCGTGAACTCTGAGTAAGAACGTGATTTAAAAAATCTTTTAAAAGGTTCTGCTATCTACTAAAGAAATGTTCTTAATCATGAATTGACCATTTAAATACACCATATACAGCCCTCTTACAGACACAGATGTTTTTAACTAGATGTTAAAAATGAAAAGACAGAGATACAGTATAATGAAAAGCAGTGGCCAGATAGTTCTCTAGTGCCTCTAAACACACTTACAAGCACAGATCACTTACTGGAAAATGAGTAGGACCCTGACTTAACCTCTACTTGCAAATCAGCACTTGCATATAATATAATACATATAATTAGACCATGAGTATATACATTAAAACTATAATATGTGCACATAGTAATTCACTGATACTGGTATTGGCGGTATAAGGTGCCAGTTAGGGAATGGACCTGCAGCTAGAGGTGCTAACACAAGGCAGGGTACAAAATATGAAAGAGATGGTGGTGTGTGCCTGGTTTTTAACATTTTACCCAACCTCAGTAAATGATGAGTAAGTACTTGGTGACATAGTTAAAGGAACAGTAACTTTAAAAAATTTGTGTTTTAAAGTAATAAAAATATAATACAATGTTGGCCTGCACTGGTAAAATTGGTGTGTTTACTTCGAAAACACTACTATTTTTTATATAAATAAGCTGCTGTGTAGCAATGGGGGCAGCTATTCAAAGGAGAAAAGGGTCAAGTTACACAGCAGATAAGCTCTGTAGAACGTATTGGTGTTATCGGTTATCCATTATTTAACCTGTGCCATTTAGCCTTTTTTCAGTTTCCGCCATTGCTACACAGCAGCTTGTTTATATGAACTATAGTAGTGTTTCTGAAGCAAACACATCTGTTTTACCAGTGCAGGGCAACACTACATGACATTTTCTTTACCTTGAAACACTTGTTTTTTTGGTGTTTCTGTTCCTTTCAAGCTGGGACGAAAAAAGACCATAGTCCATTAAGACAACGAAGTACAGCTTCTGACAAAGTGACCTGTGTATTATTATTATAATTATTAACATGTATTTCTATAGCGCTAACTTATTTTGTAGCGCTGGTAGTCACGAAACGTGTAGAGCCATGCTCTCCCCTGCCTTTTTCATCTATCACCTTTTGTAGTATTTCATGTTTTTAAATTATACCTAATAAATTTGGATTTTTAACCTTACACCATGCTAGACCCTACCATGGAACCAGCAACTTTCTGAGTGCGCCTCCTAATGCCTTACTTTACATAGTCCATTAAGTTCACAAATTAACTCTAGTGGCATACGTGTGTGTGCGTCTGTGTGTGTGTGTATGTCTGTGTGTAAGAGTCCTGCACAGGTCCATTTTTTGGGACCCGCAACCCGGACCTGCAACCCGCATTCTTACCCGCTTGGACCCGCGACCCGACCCGTAACCACAACCTGGACCCGAGACCCGCTGACCATCAAGAATCAGGAAGTGCTGTCATTGTAAACCGGAAGTGACATCATCGGAAGTAGCCGCGATTAGAAAAAGGAGTAAAAATCGCTATGGCGAGGAACCCGTGACCCGACCCTCAACCCGCCAACCTGCAGAACCACCGGCCTGCTTCTATACCCACACCCAGAAATACTACGTGCAACCCGCAGGGTACCGCTGGATTTTGCGAGTACCCGACCCCCTGCAGGACTACTGTGTGTGTGTCTCTCTCTCTCTCCCAGGGCCACTGCACACGCTTGCCAACAGGATATATACCCAGGTGCTACCAGTATTTCAAAATATAGGTATGCTGGTGCACACAGGGAGTTCTTAACTGAGTTTTCCTTTATTGAATCAACGTTTTGATCCTCTTTTGGGAACTTTCTCAAGCGAGAAAGGTCCCAACAGAGGACTGAGACGTCGATTCAATAAAAGAAAACTTAGTTAAAAATTCCCTGTGTGCACCAGCATCTGCTTACCTATATATAAATGCCCCTGTGGTTCATTTGTCGAGGTTGAACTTAATGGACTATGGTCTTATTATGGCACCATATTAGCAATTTGCCAACCTCTCAGCACCGTGACACACTCATGGAATCCTAAAAAAAAATTCAATAAAGAGGTTTAGCTATCATAAAAAAGGTCAGGGATTCCTGAACACACTGGGTATTCTAGCACAAAAAAAATGAAGGCAATGAGAAGGGATATTATACATCAACTGTGCAGAAACTTCCCTGCCACAGGTACTTTGAATTTGAACCCTTAGAATTCTGACTTATTTACCCATTTCTAACTGTGGACATGGTCAGTCCTTGAAGCCAGCAGCTTTGTTATACACCCTGGATTTATAATGAAGCAATTGTAGTTTGTAGGCATATACAAACCCAGGCAGCATGTCATTTCAGTTAATGACTATATTTTACAAGATGCATGGGTTTCCTACACTTTCTATCATTTTATTGTAACTGATTATTATAATCAACTTCAAACTCTTTCACACTTTCACGCACATCAGTAATTTGTTGCACGGGCAAGTACTTGTGATTTTGTTAATTTGTTTAAAGTAAACCAATCCCTACATATACATTTTGTATACTGAAATAATCTTTAATTAAAAAAAATAGAGCTTTTTTTTTTAGAAGAAACACTGATATTGGTTTTATTTTAGCACTCCACAACACTTTGCTGCATGCACCCTACCATCTTTTTAAGGGGCTGTACAAAAGCTTTTTTGTTCGGTACTAATCTTTAGTATATTTCATTTTACCATCACACTGCCTTGAGACAGCAGTCTCCCTCAAGAAGTATAAAATACATGACACGCTATACTTTAATTATAGTGTCTGGGAACTCTAGTGACCCATTAAAATTGATTTGTATAGTAAGTAGAGATTGTAAGGACAGAAGCAGGTGAGAGGGAAATGCCAGCCTGCCGGGCTCATTCACTGGCAGCACATGCACTACAAAAAGGCATAATCCGGAGAAGAAAAATCAATAAGAAAGCGCAAACCTGCAACTGGAGGAGAAACTCTCAAACAGGTCAATGTGAATGTTTTAAATAAAAAGTTACAAAACTAAGCTTAAAGTGAAAAGGGTTCACTATTATCCCAGATTCATAAATAGCACTTAGGATTATTTAAAATAGGAAAATTGTGCCCGTTGTGTAAAAATAGTGTATTTACCTTTAAGGGCAATGAGCCATGGATGGTTTCCCAGAGCATTCGGTGGGAGGAAAGGCAGGATAAGCCTGTCAATGCAATTTGTCTTTGTTTTATTCCTATTTCCAAAGATCCCTTATTCTCAAGCTCCTCTTGCAGTAGAACAGAACACCTGATTTATTTTTGAAGCACAGACTTTCTTTCTGGGTTTGGGTATTTGGAGAATATTCTATTCCACAAACATCAAAAGTGGCGGCTTCTGTAATGGAAAGAAAAACGGTCAGTTACGAATGCAAAGTCTCAAATGCATTATAATTATTATTATCAATAACAACATGTATTTATAAAATGCCAGCATTTTCCATAACGTTGTACAATAAATGGGTGCATCAATTGAACATGAAGGAGAACACCAATAACCAATACCAGAGGTAAAAACAGCCCTGCCAAAGAGAATTTATAATCTATATGGACGCTATGCTTTGAATTACAACCTGGAATGACCATCAGATGTGACCAGGGTTCCTATAAGTGGTTGCATCAGTATCCATATATGGGTAAGGGACCTGTTATTCAGAATGCTCGGGATCTGGGGTTTTCGGAAAGATGGGTCTTAGATCAAAATTAAATCTAAATTTGCATCGACAGATTACCCCTTTTTAGTTGCCCCTTGTGGGGCAAAAAAAGATCAGTGTTTTCAATGGTCTATGTTTAACCCCACTTTTGTAGCATAAGAGACTTAAAAACTTAGCCTTCAATTCGAACAATAATTCTGTGTGAGAATGCATGGGGTTAAGAATTGACACTTTTTTTAGTATTGGCATACAGGCACAATGGCTCACAGCTGGGGGATATTCACCTTTTTCATGAATTCCTCTTAAAAAGGGACCTGTTATCCAGGATTCTCGGGATCTGCAGTTTTCTAAATAATGTGTCTTTCCGAAATTTGAAAATTCATACCTTGAGTCTACTAGAAAATCGTGTAAACATGAAATAAACTCAATAGGCTAGTTTTGCTTCCAACAAGGATTATCTTAGTTGGGATCAGAGACAAGCTACTGTTTGTTTTATTATTACAGAGAAAAAGGAAATAATTTTTTTAAAATTGGATTACTTTGATAAAATGGAGTCTATGGGAGATGTCCTTCCTGTAATTCAGAGCTCACTGGATAACAGGTTTCCGCATAATGGATCCCATACCTGAAATTGACTTGCACTAAGAGAATTGGAAAAATGGGTGTTTCAACTTGCGGTTGATTAAACAGCTGTGGCGTTATCTTGCAACAATATTGGTGCATTGTACAGCAGCTTTACGTGTGCTTGCAGTAATGCTCAAACTCTGGGGAGATCTGCAGGACTTTTGCACTTTGCAAATTGTCTGTAGCAATACTGTGCAAAAAAATCCCTAGTGAAGCTCAAGGTTATTGACAAAAACTGACATTACTTGCCCAAGCTTTCTATAATAAAAGCTACTGATTGGTTGGTTCCAGTGATGAGTGAACAGGGCCAAACATTCACAAAAGTGGCACAATTTTCACCAAACTCATAGAAATCAACACACAAATTTTTTTTTGCTATACATTAACTATACATTAGAATCTATGGACACTCTTTCGTGGCAAAAATATTTTGCTCATCCCTAGTTGGTATTGTTTCCAAGATAAAAGCAAATCTAAGCCTTACTTTGTTTATACACCTTAAAATTGTCTGTAAATATCTGTATATTCACTGTCAAATAAGTACTCTATTGTCATGTTTTTATCTAGTATTCATTTAAGTGAATACATATAACAGAAACATAATTTTGAAATCACGGTGTTCATAAGGGGTGGGTGGTACATGGGTGTCCTGTATCCTAATTACAAATTACTGTACATAGACATAAGTGTTATCTTGCACTTGCTTCTGAAGTTGTACTATGTGATAAATCAAAGTAATAAAAAGGGAGTTAAGACAATGTACACTTATTCGGGTTGTAAAATTGTGGGAAGGGGAGGTGGAAATTCAATTACTTATTTCGCTCGGTTCTTCTCTCTTCTCCTACTACACTGCACTTACAGGAGGCCATGGATTTGTGGTTTATTAGGCCAGTATAGCCTCTTGCAAATTTAGGGCTTAGAATAATACTGAGACCACAGTCCCAGTTGCTCTGCCTTTCTTATCTTTGTGGTGTCCCAGGGACTAGAAATGATTTAGAGGGAATAGCTGAGGGACCAAAGGTTGATAGATTCTTCAGCGAGAAGACTGTTATTAGAGGGACCATCCAATTCCACTTTTAAAACTAAAATCTCTTATGAAATGGCATTTCATGTATATTTAAATCTAAATTTGCATTGATAGATTACCCCTCTGACCCTTATTATTTCTGTTTCAAATAAAGATCAGTGTTTTCAATGGTCTATGTTTAACCCCACTTTAGTAGCATGAGAGGCTTCAAAACTTAGCCTTCCTTTCAAACAATAATTCTGTGCGAGGAGGCGTGGGGTTAAGAATTGACTCTTACCGCCCTAAGACACTTATTTAGTATTGGCATACAGGCACAATGGCTCACAGTTGGGGGATAGTCACTTTTTTCAGGAATGCCTCTTAAACAGCCTAGTTGTCATCTTGAAAACAAAGACTAAATGTTCACATGTAAATGGGAGACTAACAACCTATTGCTGCGACTAACAATCAACACTTACGTTTTAAATGCCTCTAATTCCAACTGCCAATGTGTTTGTGTTTCAGTTATTCAACATAATGGCCTTATTTGTTTGGTTTCAGTTCTTCTATTTAATGGTTTGGCTGGACATCGGCAGCACTTGACACCCTATACATTTCCACATTTTCTTCTATGATTGTTGGACCTAAAGGATGACATTTAAAGGGGTTGTTCACCTTTCAATTCACTGTTAGTATGATGTAGAGAGGGATATTCAGAGATAATTTGCAATGATTAAAAAAAAATAATGAAGACCAATTGAACAGTTTCTTGGAATTGGCCATTGTACAACATACTAAAAGGTAACTTAAAGGTGAACCACCTCTTAAGAGCCCTCTACATGTTTTGGGGCTAATTCTTCTAAACCTGGACTTTTTAAATTCTAGGCTCACTTGTGAGGTGAGTTTGCAATAGGGATGCACCGAATCCAGGTTTTGGTTCGGTAATCGGCCATTTTCCGAATGCTTATGCCTGGCCGAACCAAATCCTTTATATCATGTGACTTTTTGTTGCAAAACAAGGAAGTTAAAAAAAAATTTGACGCGCATTAAGTGGCTGGATTTTACCCTCACACTAATTTGCATATGCAAATTAGGGGGCGGATTCGGTTCGGTATTCGGCAGAATCTTCACAATGGATTCAGGTGTTCGGCATTTGCAAACCTGGTGAATCCTGAATAGACTCATAGTTCCCTTTGCATCTGCACCTTCATCATAAAGATCAACAGTGCCAAAACTTTTTGTTGACGGGGGGGGATGTGCCTATGATGCAAAAATGCATAGAAACAGAGCAGGAACTAGGTGTAAAATATAATATAGCCTAAAGAGCAAACATGTTGGGAAAAGGTGGGATGCATTTGCAGAAATATCAACTATCTGACCTGTATATGCAACTAACTCTGACAGATGGTGGGTACAGGCTAGGTTGTACCCGGAAGCTGTACCCGTGGCTCGGGTGGCAAAGCTTTTAGCCCAGCTCTGCAAATGAAAGTTATGATGTTGTGGGCTGGGAGAGTAGGAATGGTAAAGGCCAAAAAGGTTTTTTTTTAACAATTTAACAATTGGTCCAGTCTAATAGCTCATAGCAACCAATAAGCAGTTATTTTTTATTTGTCTAGGCAATGTTTGCTATGATTTATTGTACTAAGGTCAGGCTTAGTGTATGTTAATATATACATATTTTTTATAAATTTATCCCAGATACCAAACTTCCCTTTCTTTTAATAACAATGGCAGGTCTGCCTGCCTATCTACTCTGGGGGCCCTCAGCTGCCCCAACTCTGAGGGTAAGGTCAACAACCACTTACCATGCTTCTTCCTAAGGAGTACATCTGCTCTGTAAAGACTTCCCCTTCCAGCCATTTTTGCCTAGCTCAGAGGGTAAGGTCAACCAACCACTTCCCATGCTGATCCTGTAGCTGACCATCCACGCTGTGGAGATCCGCTTGACAGTCCAACGTTGTGGAGACTAGTTCAAACAGCCCAAAGACGCTGTGGAGACCTCTCTCCGGCAGCCCAAACACATTGTGGAGACCTGTGCTCCGACAGCCCAAACACGCTCTGGAGACCGCTCTCCGGCAGCCCAAAGAGGCTGTGGAGATTTGTGCTCCAACAGCCCAAACACGCTGTGGAGACCTGTGCTCCGAAAGCCCAAACACGCTGTGGAGACCGCTCTCCTGCAGCCCAAACACACTGTGGAGCCCTGCACTCCAGCAGCCCTTTCACGCTGTGGAGCCCACGCTCCAACTACTTTCTGCCCAGACAATCAAAACAAGGATCTATGAAAATAAAGGCTAGCATTGTGCCAGGGAGTTAAAGGAAAACTATACCCCGAAAATGAATTTTTGAGCAACAGATAGTTTAAATCAAATCAAGTGACATATTAAAGAATCTTACCTACCTGGTATATATATTTAAGTAAATATTGCCCTTTTACATCTCTTGCCTTGAACCACCATTTCGTGATGGTCTGTGTGCTGCCTCAGAGATCAGCTGACCAGAAATATTTAAACACTAACTGTAAAGGGAAGAAGTGTTGAAGCAAAAGACAGAACTCTGTCTGTTAATTGGCTCATGTGACCTAACTTTATAGTTTGTTTGGTATGTTTGTGTGCACTGTTGGATCCTAGGATCCCAGGAGGCTGTCCTTATTTTTTAAAATGGCTATTTTCTATTTATGATCACCCAATGGCACATGCTACTAAAAAAGTGTATTATTATGAAAATGGTTTATTTACATGAAGAAGGGTTTTACATATGAGTTGCTTTAGGCAATATCTTTTTATAGAGACCTACATTGTTCGGGGGGTATAGTTTTCCTTTAAGTGATCAGCTTAAGTATAGTAAACCTACGTGTCTCTCTGGCTCACAAAGGGAAACTGCAATAACAGGCCCATATGATATAATATTGGGGGCTGTTAATTCTATATACTTGTCCAGATACAGTGACTTTGTGCTAAGTGTACAGTATTATTATATTTTGCAGGCAATATGAATTTTGAAGTGAAGGTACCCCTTTTCCCAGAGAGGATGCTTGCCAATAATCAAACACCATTCACCTTCCTGGACTACCTGACATGCTGGCCAATGGTAGGGGTCAGGTGGGCAAGTGTAACCAAGCAGGCACTTGTCACTCTACTCCTGCAGAACCCCTGCCCATCAAGAACTTGATTCATTACCCGTTGGCTACTCAGCCCAATCAACTCTGGCCATAGCCCCCCAAAAGGCATGCAACCCAACATTGTTCTAGTTGCAAGACACAGGCACTGCGAGACCTATTGTATGTTGGTGTTGTCTGCTATAACGATGGCTCCATGTGAGCCGAAACGGGTTGATTCTCCATGCACTAATAAATTAAGTTTTAATGCACACCTGATGGTGATCGTTGTGAGTGCTTTCATGGACTACTCTAAATACTTTTTGGTTAGCACCCAGCATCTGATTATGTAAATGGTGAGTGCCAATATCTTCTACATATATATACCACATGGTATCTGGAAACCTACTAGACATTCTAACAGAGGATTACTATATGTAGGTTCCATCTGCAGTAGCAGCGGATTGTCCGCTGAGCAGGAGCTGAAATCAGTAACTCAATAAAGCCCAGTAAAATAAAGGTCAGATTCTGATAATAGGCTGCTGTATCAATTAACGATATCTTTAGAAATACCATACAATGTGCTGATTTCTGAAAGTAACAGCTACAACTACAGCTCTCTGTATCCTCTAATCAGACTGACTTCCATGCTGCCTGAGTGACAACAGTATGACTGACTGCTGTAGAACAGCAAATAAACAGTAAGAGATTATCACCCCCAAAGCTAGAAGTATAGTGAGGGGTGAATGTGTATATACTGCAGCAAATAACATTATGTGAAATAGAGAGCTCTGCCGCATGTTCCATGATAAACTCACAGGGGCAACTGTCCTATCACATTAGAACTACTTTGCCTTCTGCGCACAGACTGAATGACAGTGTGCAGCCTCTATAGGGTATAATGACAGTGCAGCCGGAATGTTGTCCAAATAAATATATGGCTAACCTACCGGCTCAAGATAGATATATGGCATCTGTAACTAAATAAAGCCCAGTAAAATTAGGTGACACTCTACTGAATTAATTGATAGAAATACAGTGCAATATGCAGACTTAAAGGGGAAGGAAACCCCCAGGCGCTAAGTCAAACTTGACTTAGTGCCGGGGGCGGGGTTTCATTCCCGTTTAAAGCAAAGCCCAAGAAAAATGTCTGCATTCAGACTGCTCTACTCCCAACTGAGCCCCACTGCCCTCTCTATATACTCAAACTACAGCTCTCTGTATACTCCAACTACAGTTCTCTGTATACTCCAACTACAGCTCTCTGTATACTCCAACTACAGCTCTCTGTATACTCTAAAGAGTTGCAGCAGCTCAGTGTCACAGTGTATATAATACAGACGGTGCCTATTGGGCCTAGGCTGACTGCCAAGCTGCCTCTGACTACAGCAAGATTAACTGCAAATAAATAGCAAGAAACTAAAACAGCTGCCCAAATAGTTCTTCAACCCAAAGCCAGCAGTTTACTGAGGAATTAATGTGTATATACTGCAACTTATAACATTATATTACAGACAGAGCTCTGCCTCATGTTTCTACCTGCTCAGAAGATAAGGAAGTGAACTGCTTCTTCCTCTGACATCACATGCCTGTCTTTCCCCGCCCCCAGCTTGGCTTTTCTCTGCCTTAACTACTCACAGCTACATCTGATTCTGCCAATCTTTAAATATAAACCTGTGTAATCTGGCTGCTGATCATTCGGATCCCGTGTGATGCAGCTCCTGCTTTTATAGCTCAATGGCTTTACTTTATTAAGCTTTCATTTCTGCTACAAATAGTAATTGGTAGCTTCAGTCCAGAATTATTCGATCAATCGGACATTTTATTGCTGTGCATAGTTTAATTGAAAAAGGGGGTCTGTACCTATAAGGCATTTAAAAGGGTTCAGTAGAAGCAAAAATGGAACAGGTGTCTGAGCAGCCATCTTTACTTTGAAAAAACAAAAGCTCAGTCATACATACATACATAGTATAATGGAAGCATGACTGACCTGGGTTAAACAAAAAAAAAGATATAAAAAAAAAAGAGGCATTAGTAAGTACACATTCCCAGTCCCATGTTTTATTAGCTATTAATTATGTGCAAACACTCTAAAAGAAACAGTTCTTATAACAAGCTTATGAGTTCTTAAAGTTTTTCTGCAGGCAGATTGGCCAGACTTCAGCATTAGTGATGTTCAGGTCCTCCCACATATGGTTTGCAGGACGTTTCTTTTAGCACACCCTCACCCATGTCTAGTGATGGGCAAATTTATTCGCCAGGGGCGAATCAAAAACGACGCGCAAATCGTTTCGCGAATCGGCGAAAAATTCGCGAATTTTTTCCGCGAAGCAAAACGCGCCCGTTTCGCCCATCACTACCCAGGTCATTTGGGATAGCTGTAACCAGTTTTTCCTCAGAGATTTGTAATAATGTCTCCCAGTATGGGTGAATTCTGGGGCATTCCCAGAAAATATGGAGGAGTGTAATTGTGTTTTCTAAGTATTGCCAGCCAGGCATGGACTGGCAATCTGTGAGTTCTGGCAAATGCCAGAGGGGCTGCTATAAGGTGCTATAGAAAGTCAATATTTGGTGGCTGGTGGGGGCTGTTTGGGCCTCTGTGTGGGCTCATTGGGCCTCTATTTACCTGAAATGTCAGGGCCTATTTTGATTCTGAGACTTGTGTCAGCATTGATCGGAAGTGTGTGACAATATTCTCTTTAGCCGTGTTGGGGTATAATAACATATGTTCAGTAACTTGTAGTTAAATTCTTGAACCCTGCAGCATCTAGAGCTAAAAATTAGATGGAAAGGGTTGCTGATCATGGTCTCTGCCTGTTTTTCATTTAGATCCAGCTCTAGATCTCTGAAACAGTGTGAGATAAAGTTTAGCTTTGTTGTGTCCACTTTGGGTGTCAAACAGGTGTAAATTAGCGATAGGGAGCATTGAGGGGGTGTCTTCTTGTGAACATATATGTTCGAATGCTGATAGGGGGCAATTAAAGTGGACCCGTCACCCAGACACAAAAATCTGTATAATAAAAGTCCTTTTCAAATTAAACATGAAATCCAATTTCAAATTTTTATTAAAGCATTCATAGCTGTTTTAAGCTCATTTAAAAATCTCAGCTGTCAATCAAATATTGTCTGCCACTCCTCTATGCCTTAGGCATAGAGGCGGGGCAGATAATTACTTTCACTTTCCATTCAGCACTTCCTAGATGCCACTGCTCCCCACACATTCCCCCAGTTCGCCTAACCATTTAATTGTGTAGCCAGGTCTTGGGGTTAGACATCGGGTCCCCCCATTCTGGTGCACAAACAAGATTCTGAGATGACGCAAGGCTTGCCTTAATAACAGTGTCCACAAAATGGCTCCTGTCTGCTTGCTATAATTATGAATTCCCAGACTGAAGAAAACAAGATTAAAATAATTTATATAGTGTAATTAATGTTCATTTTGCTTGACTGATGTGATAAAATAGGATTTTGAATATTTTTTTGGGGTGACGGGTCCACTTTAAGGATTAGTGTTTCCCCCCAAGCTTAGGAAAAAATTTTGGATTTGAAGGAATTTATAATAGTCAGCTGATGAGAAGGGTTTCAGTTTCATAAACTGAATTTGCCTTTGTCTATGAAGTGGATCATTTACCAATTAAGATTTTTATTATGTCAAATATTGTATTACATTATATTAGCCAGTCAATAAATTAGAGTGGGTGCATGCCTGGGAGGGGGGGATACTGGGTTATTAAATATTGGTAATAAAGGAGAAGGAAAAAGGATGTTGAGTCAAATTGTGTGTTTTTTATTGTGTCCCACGTGGCCAAGGTATTCTGTAGTGAGGGGTGGTATGTGTATCTAATGTGGTGATGGACCTGGTCAACCCACGGCAGGTGGATATGGTAGGCATATGTGGCTTATTTTTCTATTGAGATCCAGTTTTTAATATTGGGGTAGTAGGACCAATTGATAATCTTTTTTAGAACTGCCGCATGGTATAATCTCAGTACATTTGGGGAGCACCAATCCACTGCCAGATTTACAGTTTGCTAATACGAAGTTGGTTGAGAGATCTGTTTTTATAGCTTCAATATAGTAAATATGTATCTAAGGCAAATTATTTTTTGGAATTGACTTTAAAGTGGCTAAAAGTACCATAGGATTCAATTTCTTGTTTCAGTTGGGAAATTGAGTATTTAGGGTTGGTTAGGAGGAACATAAGATTGTCTGCATATGCAGCTACTTTGTGGTGCCTATCTCTGATTAGTATGCCTTGGATTTGGAGATTGGATCTAATTTGCATAGCAGTGACTCCAGTATTAATATGAAAAGTGTGGGGGATAGGAGACACTCGAAGGGGCAGATTTATCATTGGTCGAATTT
>CM044435.1:10002326-10040657 GCA_024363595.1 Xenopus borealis
TTTTTTCTGAAACATATTAAAGTTTTACAACAAGCTAACTTTTTTGGAATGAGAAGAAAGTTAGCATCCATAATTATCCAATAATATTTTATTATAATATAAAATATTGAAATTAAATATCCCATATAGGTGCAATACTAAACTACCTGCATAAAAAGAAATCTGGTGAGCCCAGCAGCTTTTGTAGTTTTCCTTTAAATTTCCTCAGAGCGGATCTTCGCCATAGAGCTTTTTACTCCTTTTTTCTGAGCATGTCTACTACCGATGATGTCACTTCCAGTTTACAATGACAGCACTTCCTGATTCTTGATGGTCAGGGGGTCCAGGTTGCGGATCGGGTACAGGTCGGGTCGCGGGTCCAAGCGGGTAAGAATGTGAGTCGCAGGTCCAGGTTGCGAATTGCAGGTTGCGGGTACGGGTCGGGTACGGGTCCCAAAAAATGGACCCGCGCAGGACTCTAGTGCGAGGTGCCTAACAAATTGGCACCCCCTCCCACTAGGGTTGCCACCTGGCCGGTATTTTACTTTTTGGTAGTTTATCCCAATGTTATTAATAGGGAAAAAACTTAAATATATAGGAGGGCCGGTATTTTTTTTCTAGAAAAGGTGGTAACCCTACCCCTAACTGATTAACCCATGTCCATTAAATATAACCACACTACCGGGGACTCAGAAAACAGCAGCAATCATTTTAGGTCTTATTGATCAGCTTCAAACATGCATGCTCCTGTGATGAAAATGACATTTAATAGGACCTGCAGCAGTTCAAGAGAGGGGTTGCCAACACTGCTGCTTTTTTTCTGCATTTTTTTCAGCCATAAAAAGCTATAAGTTGCTTTCTAGCAAGTTCTCACTGTTTTGGTTTGGGTAGGAGAGGGAGCCAAGTGGGGTCCTGGGGTTGACAAAAGGCTTACATTCTCAAATACTTAAATTATCAGGCAATGTTTCTAAACACTTGATAATAAGATAATTTCTATCGTATCAAAAAGTGGTGAAGGTTTAGAAATATATAATAATAATTGTCATACATATCATGGCAATATGTGCCAAGATAAACTATTTATTAGAAGTACCGCAAATCATGGACCACTGACACGAACAGACACAAAAGATCTTCCGGCACCAGAATGGGTCTTACAGAAGAGCAACACTTACAGCAAATATGGCCACTAATCCTTCCATCCGTCTTATCCCTCCAGCACTAAAAGGTTTAACGGCTTTGAAGTTAGGTTTCAAAGCCCCCAGCAGCTGAGTTTGCTACTGAAATAAATGATGACAAAATAGCAGCTAGAAAATTAATATAATCCTTTTAAATCCTTGGACATAGAAACAAAGATATTAGGTGTTCATCTGGAACACTGAGCTACTTTGGGTAACTGTAGATGCATTTGAAAGTGTGTGGAAGCGGGTAACACCTGACAATGTGTTTTGATATTTTATTTACTGTACTTTATATAGCATGGCTTTACGAAGATTCAGCATTCACATCAGTCCCTGCCCCCGTGTGCGGTCCCTATAACGTTCACACACACTTGGTCACTTTCATCTGGAGCAAATTAACCTGCCAGTATATTTTGGAGTTTGGGATGAAACCAAAATTCAAAGGAGAACATGCAAACTCAATATTCAGAAAACTCTGAATTACGGGACAGCCATCTCCCATAAAATCCATTTTGGACAAATAATTCACATTTTCAAAAAAAATTCCCTTTTTCCTCTGTAATAATAAAACATCAGCTTGTACTTGATCCCAACTAAGATATAATTAATCCTTATTGGAAGTTAAACCAGCCTATTGAGTTTATTTAATGTTTACATCAGTCTTTAGTAGACTTAAGGTATTGAAATCCAAATTACTGAAAGATCCATTATACAGAAAACCACAGGTCCTGAGCATTCTGGATAACAGGTCCCATACCTGTATTACAATACACCCACACACATATTCAAAAACAGGCAACTGACCAAAGGGGGCAGTGTTGTACTGGCCAGACCCCCCCCTCTCCCAATCTAATTTCAGACAAAAAATTGGCTACCGCGTGGCGTCGGGCACCTAGCACGCATGCGCAGTGGTGCGTGGCACCCGGTAGCGGCCTTGTAATAGGTGAGGTGGGGTCGGATGGCAGTCCCATTGGGCCCCGGGCCCCCCAGTCCGACCCTTAAGGGGGGAGATGTAAAGAATATTAGAGGCAGAAATATAACATGTCAAATCATTTTTGCAACAGAAACAAGAGAAAGATATCCCCACACTGAAGACCATGCTTGATACTGGGAGTGCTATTTGAAGGCAACTAGGATAGAAAATGCATAAACCTTGGCTAGTATGAGCATGTTCTTACAAAATAAGAGATGAGTAACTAAACAAATTGACTGCAAATATCAATCTATGAAGAGGTAGGCATGAATTTTCCTCAATTTAAATCACAATTTTAGATCTAGTTCTGTTAAAAAGGCACTATATCCTTTGTTTTCTGTTCACATTGATCTGTTCATAGGAATCATAATGTCCAAAACAGCGCAACATAACCCTACAACTGGCCCTTCTTCAGACCTCTTGGTTAATACCACTATGCTTTGAAAATTAGAATGTGATAAATAAATCTCTACCTGGTATAACAGTCTTTTTATTACAGGATCCGTTCCCCCCTAATTATTAGGCTCTGAGTCAGGATTTGGCAAAGAAATTATGAACTTGATTATGAAATCAATCACTGCATTATTATAATGTATCGTTAATGTCCTGTATACTTGAGAAACCCTGGATCAAGAACAATGCGAGTGAGTTGAATAAAATATCAGGCGGTGCTATTCTTAAAAAGGAGAATCTCATTAACATTGGAAAGCGGCACGGCCAATAACATGGTTGAAACTTTGTACCTACTAATATTATTGGCTCAGGGAGTGCTATTTGGCATGGCTATAATATTACAAAGCAGAAGATACACAGACCAATAACACAAACATGCTTAACATAATATATTACCAGTTTACTGATCTGGCATGAAACACATCCCTAACAAAGTAGGCTACAATGACAAATCACCTATTGATATACAGAATGGTGTGTCTATTATTTGCCTGTAAACTTTCTGCTTTGGAGAATCTCTTAATTCCTGGTAGAAGAGCTTCCTCCTAGATCTGGGATGTGGCTGTACCAAATGTAAAGACATACAAATTATATTTTTCACTTAAAAGTCAAGTCAGTTCCCAGCCAATCAAAATGATTTAGATCATCGGAATACCATTTCTACAATAACTCTCAGGAATTCATCAAAGGCATTTGCAAAATAACAGACTGGCACATTCTACTGACAATAACTAAACTACATTGCTATTGCTGTTGTATATGGAAAATGGTTTCAATAAATATAGTATCTATAAATCACATGAGGATTCCCTTTCTTAAGCTGGCCATACACTATAAGATCCGCTCGTTTGACGAAACTAACAGCAGGGCTATATCGGTGTAATCCAAATATGCGGCCCTAGGGCCAAACGATCAGATTAAAACCAAGAACAAGGGGTTCCGACGGGTCGGTCGTAGGAAAAATCAAACCTTCCTGATCAATATTGTGGCCAGATATCTATCAGGAAGACTGGTCGGAAGCCCCTATACACAGGCAGATAAGCTCCCAAATTGGTCTAAAGGATTGTTATCAGCAGCTTTATCTGCCGTGTATGGCCACCTTAACAGGTGTGATTGTTTTTGGTTTTGCTCAGGTTATAAATACAGGTGTGGGGTTGGTTATCCAGAAACTGGAAACCTGTAATCCAGAAACCCTGTTATCCCTTTCTAACAGGTGTAATTTTTTGTTTTGTTCAGGTTATAAGTACAGGTGTGGTATTGGTTATCTGGAAACCTGTAATCAGGAAAACTGTTATCCAGAATGCTCCATCTCCCATAAAATCCATTTTATCCAAATAATCCAAAACTATTTTTAAAATGATTTGCTTTTTTTCTGTAATAATAAAACCGTAGCTTGTACTTCATCCAAACTAAGATATAATGAATCCTTATTGGAAGCAAAACCAGCCTGTTGGGTTTATTTCATGCTGACATGACTTTCTAGTAGACTTAAAGTGGCCATAGACGTAGAGATCTGCTCGTTTGGAGATGTTGCCAAACGCGCAGATCTCTCCCCGATATGCCCACCTTGAGCTGGGCGATATCTGGCTGATCCGATCGTGGGCCCTACGGCCCAACGATCAGATCATAATGGAGGCCAAACGGGTGGTCGGATCGTGGGACCGCATCAACAAACAGATGCAGCCGCAATCCGATGGGATTTTTAGTCCCACTCCAACCGACATATGGCCGACTTTCGGCCAGATATCAATCGGGGAAGCCCGTCGGAGGGCCCCATACACAGGCCAATAAGCTGGCGACTTGGTCTGTCAGCAGCTTTTATCGGCCCGTGTATGGCCACCTTAAAGGTATGAAGATACAAAATTACGGAGTGATCAGTTATCTGGAAAACCCCAGGTCCCCAGCATTCTGGATAAAAGGTCCCTTACCTGTATATTATTAATGAATGCACATCTGGGGAATGATGAGCAATGATAATAGGTGCAGACTTGGCTAGGTGAGAGGCCCAAAAGAAAGTGCAAGAAATCAATAAAGGTGATTAAGTAAAGATTACACTTTGTGTAAGTAGATTAGCTGTACAGTCTTTGAAGGAGCAAGATAATCAGTGCCTACAGAAAAGCTGCAGAGTGGATAATTATGCTGTTGGTGAAATAAAAACAGAATCAATATTGAATATGAAAGGGTAATTGTTGTAGCACTTGATCTTTCTGATATCTGGGTTGCTTTTGCAAGCAGTAATTATTAGTTAAAAGAATATGAGTATTTAGGTCACCCCAATTGAATAGAGACTAACTAGAGAAGGTTGCCCAAGTGTCTCATAGCTGCATTAGTAGAAGTAGATGACTACAGTATGATAGCAGATAAGGGCACCCAGTTTGAGGGATATATGTGAAAACTGCAATTCTACTAATTTTTTGAACATGATTTGCTTTTTCTCTGTAATAATAAAACAGTAGCTTGTACTTGATCGCAACTAAGATATAATTAATCCTTATTGGAAGCAGAACCAGCCTATTGGGTTTATTTAGGGGCAGATTTATTAAGGTTATTGAATTTTGTGTTGGATTTTTAGTCAAAAAGCACAAATTCGAGTTGGGAATTATCCCAACCTGCTGAGTTCATGTAGAAGTGAATGGCAGAGGTCCAGGGACCCATTTGAAGATGTTAATAGCCTTTCTAACATTCAAGTGTTTTTCAGAGAAAAAATGATTTGAGTTTAGTCAAATTCGATACAGGTTTTTGGGTTGGTAATATTAGATTGAGGTTTAGCTATTCGAGTTTTTTTTTAAATAAGATAATATTTGATTATGGAAGTCATTCAAGTTCCTTCAAATTAAAACAAAACTGAACAGATAAATCTGCCCCTTAAAAGATCTGTTATCTGGAAAACCCCAGGTCCCGAGAATTCTGGATAACAGGTCCTTAACTGTATACTGTGGCCAGGCCAATCATTAGAAATCACGGCAGTTAAAAGACAACACAGACATCAGCACTAAAAACGGTAAACACAAACAAAAGCCATTGATGGGCAGGGCCCTACAAGTTAAAAAAAATTGATGACCAGGACCCCCCATAAAAGTTTTCATCAAAAAACATTGGGACCCCAGAGAATATTTTTTAAACAAACATTGGTGGCAGGAGCCTATAGAGTATTAAAATAATACATTGGTGGCCAGAGGTTTAAAAATAAAATGACATTGGTGTTCAGCAGAATTGAACTCATGGCTTCAGGAATTCAACTTCGGCTCTGGGTCTTTTTACAACTTCAGAACTTCAACCAAGTATTTTTGTGGCTTCAGGTCTTTTTGCCACTTTAGGACTTTTCGTGGCTGGACCCCCCTTAAGGTCCTGTACAGGAGTACCCCCTGTGCCCTGACTGTGGCATAAGGAACTCCGTTGTGATTTCTATTCGTTCTTCATTTAGAGTTGTGTGTATTAGATTCTCAGATAAAGTTCTTTTTCTATACACTGCCCAATTAGTGTGATCTGTTCAATTAGGGTTTGTTTAGGCTCATGTTTTATGCGTATTTCCCAAACAGAGATCTGGCAAGTCCCCAAGTGTTTGCTGTTTTTTCTCTAGGATTACCTACATTCTTACCATTCCGCATTTTCTAGGCTGCATTTCACAGTTTCTGTCTACCAAAGCTAAACCAGTGCTATTAGCAACTTTAATGATTTGTTTCTCAAATAATGGATTAAGGTCCATGTACAAAAAGTTAATTGGGCGTGTCCATGAGAATACCAATTTGCAGCATGCAGATGTCAGTCATTTACTTTTTTTTTTTTTTATAAACATACAGGTTGTTCTTCATAACCAAGTTGGGTATATACCTAGTTGTCTGTTTGTGTGTCTGTCAGTCGGGCTGTCTTGGAATATGAATAGGAGAGGCCTGAATAGAAAGATGAGTACTAAAAATTAGCAATAGCAACAAATGTGTAGCCTTACAAAGCTTTTGGTCTTTATATGGGTCAGTGACCCCTGTTTGAAAGCTAGAAAGTCAGAAGAAGGCAAATAATGCAAAGCCCTTAGAAAATAAGAAAAGAAGATCAATGGAAAAATTGTTTAGAATCAGCCTTTCTATAACCGTATTCAGTATGACACAGATGAGAAAGTGACAAGTAAGGGAGCACAGTAAGTTATTGACTCAAAAAGAAATGCTTATTCAACAGATATAGTTCTAGCTATTATAGTTCTAGTTATAATACTCAGCTCATATAAAACCAACAGGCAAATTGTGGGAAGATCATCTCTTAATGGGGCAAATTCACTCAGTGTCAGACTGGGACACCAGGGGCCCACCCCAAAACCTTAGACCAGGGGCCCACCATAAAACCTCAGACCAGGGGGCCACTCTCAGTACTAATATTCTTCACCTCCTCAATCAACCTCTATTCTCCTAGTTTGTTTACTTTACATACTATAATCAGTTATTCCATCTATTTAGCCTCTTTGTTCTCATAGAAATAGGGAGTGGCCATGAAATAGGCCAAAAGTTTAGCAGCATGAGGGCCTACTGACACCTTGGCCCACCGGGAGTTTTCCTGGTATTCTGGTGGGCCAGTCCGACACTGAATTCACTAAAGAGTGCAAATTCACCAGAGACGGCTTCGCAGCCATCTCAACACTTCGCCAGGCAAAAATGCACTCACACAACGCTAATTTACTAATTGAGGTTTCGCTAGCAAACATTCGCCAGAGCAATCAAATCAAAGACCAACTTGGCTAGAGTTATTGCGCTCAGGGTAATTTGCATACGGCGGGAATTTAAAGTTGAATTGAGATATTATAATGTTACATAGTGCATCTAATACATTAATTTACACTGATAACTAGACCTTCATAAAGTCAATAGAGTTGTTTTAATGCCCTACACATAAGCCCACAGTTAAATAATGTTCCATATGGTAGAAAATGTATGGCGGAAACCGGGTACCTGTAAAAAGTTTTTATGCCTTTGGCAGCCTAATATCCTGAAAAAATTTAAAGAAGCCAGCATGTTTTGGACTTAAAAGATATTGCATTTAAAAATGATGATGTAAGTAAATGAAGATTGGGGATTTCTATGTAGTCAAATGCACTTGGTCAGAGCTGGCTAAGGCGATAGAGGTAAAGTTCAGGAAAAGCCCTATCTTAGTGAATTTGCAGAGTTACATCCATTTGCCAGATCGAAGATTCACCGAAGCAACGCTAGCGTCTATCTCTTTCGCTAGTGATGTGACTCCTGCGCCCGTTAGTAAATCGGCAAAGTCACTGCCTATCGTTAGCCACTTCGGCCCTTTAGTGAATCTGCCCCATAGACTCAAGTTTGATCAAACTTCATTCATTATTTAATATTTACATGGTCTTTTTTTTTTATCAGACTTATGGCAATCCAAATTATGGAAAGATACCTTGTCCAGAAGACTCCAGATCCTGAGCATTCTGGATAACAAGTTCCGTACCAGTAGCGTAGAGCAATAAGATTCTATATACATTACTCTTTATACAGATTGTGTTGGTTAAAATGTATCAGCTCACTATGTATCAGCTCACTATCACTATGTATCGGCAGCATTTTGTCTTTTATAGTCTAGCAGGATAGATATCCCCTCATAATAAAATAAAAGATCACTGCCCCCCCCTAAAAAAAAAGGAATCAATGTGGCCTTTGAGCAAATGTCACTTAGTTGTATGATTTAGGTGTGCAGCTTTCACTCTGATTTATTATTAGACAGACTATTCTTTTAAAAACAGAGATGTTTCTAGATCAAAAAGGACCTCCTCGTCCTCCCCCCTATCATTAATGTTAATTGCTAAGGGGACCTAATGAGAACGTATGTGGTTAATAAAACTGTAATTTCACAGCATTTCTCAGGGTTATTCTGTTTCCTTCTCTGCTTCTATGACCACTTCCTGCTGCACATAAAGGGGCTGCCAATGGGCCTTTCATTTGTCATTGCGGCTGCAGGTGTTGTGCTTCCACCTGGAGAAATTCAATGGAGGGCTTATTAAACCTATTGTTACCACTGCTTCATGGATAGCTCTATGTGCTTTTCACTATACAACCTCCTTTTATAACAAATGCTTTGTTATTTGCTCAAAATAATTATTAACACACCAGCTTATCGACTACCTGGCTGTTCTTTTTAGATTTGGATTTGACCAAATGTCCAAATTTCATTCCAGTATTGCATTTTATATAGACAAATAATATTGGTTCTTAAATTATTCAAAAGATTGGGAAAAAATGCCTTATAAATATATATTACATTTTGCCACCAAAAAAAAAGCTGCCTTGCAATGCCTTGTTAGCCTAGCTTTGATTCCAGCCAGGACACCATGGGACCTATTAACCAGCATTTGGATTTCTTCCCACAAATCGTTTTCTACATCTCTAAAACTCCTTAAAACTTTTTCATTTTTTAAAAATGTTTTAAAGGCTTTGGGCTGAACATGCTAACATTTGGATTTCCTTTTTTTCCCTTACAAATCGTATTTCTTCCCTAAATATATATATATATATATATATATATATATATATATATATATATATATATATATATACCTAAAACTCCTTAAAACATGTCCCCTTTTTTTTAAACTGTTTGTTTTAATAAAGACTTTTGCCAACATTTGTATTTCAATTTTTTTCATTTACTGTATATTTTTCTCTAAAAATGTATGCGTTATTAACTCTAAAACAATAAAAATGTGAGATTTATTTAGGGGCAGATTTATTAAGGATTGAGTTGTGTTTTCCTTAACAATTTGAGTTTTCGTGTTGATTTTTTTAACAAAACTCATTTTTTGGGTTCATAAAAACTATCTTTTTCTAGTTTTTTTTTTATAATTTATTATACCCCACCCATGGTAATAGCTAGAATCCTAAAATACACCATCTAAACCCTGTCGAGGTCATGTAGGAGTCGATGACAGAGGTTCCTTGAAACATCTGAAGATGTTAATAGCCTTCATCAGGGCCGGTAGTACCAAGTGCGGGGCCCAATTGGAAACATTTTGGTGGGGCCTCCTAGAAAGAACTCTACTGTCTGTCGCAGGGTCACAGAGCTGGATGGGCAAATAGTGGCTGCTTTCCCCTCTGTCCAAGTGACGCTGCCAGTTGGGGATGGGGGCAGGTTGGGCAACTGGAAGAAAATGTTCTCTCACTTTGTTTAATCTATGTACGCAAAAAAAAGTGCAAATTTTGGCTACCACTGTAAACTGTGTGTGTATAGATATACAACATTTATGTATTTCACTTGTTATTTTGGCCAATGGGGTTTGGGGTGGGCTGGTTGAATTGGGTTTGGAGTGGGCTGGGCCAATCAGGTTCAGCTGTGGCCTGGGCCAATCGGGTTTGAGCGGGCTGGGCCGGGATACTGGGGAATTAAGGGAATAGGAATCAGAGCTCGCACTGAAGCGGGGCCCCCATAAGTGTGGGGCCCAATTGGGCCATATTGGTCCAATGTGCTTAAGACCGGCCCTGGCCTTCATGAGTTTTTTTCTGAGGGTTTTGCCCGAAAACTCGAATAATTTAAGTGATTCCAGTTTTTTCCCTATGGATTTGGGTTTCCCAACTCAATTTCACACAATAATTCAAGTTTTTTAATAATAATAAACCATTCGAGTTGTGAGCTCATTCGAGGTATAAAAATATCTCTAAACTCTAATTGTAAAAAACCATGAAAATCTCTAATCCAAAACTTTGCCAAGCAAAAGCAGTCAAGATTCCGTAATAGTCAATGGGGGCTGCACTGAATGATTTTTTTTCACTAGTAATTATTCAAAAAATGGATTTAAATCATGGTTTGAAAAACCTCTAATACCACTAAAATTCAACCTTTAATACATGGGCCTCCATGTGCACCTGTATGCCAAGGGGTCATTTAAAAACACTGGGCAAATCTGCACATGGGCAGTAACCGTGGCAACTAAATCAGATGATTGCTTTCACTGTTCAACCTGTAGCTAGTTGGAAAATGCTAACCACTGATTGGTTGCTACCCGTTACTGTTTAAAAAGAACAACAAACTCAAAAATCCATTGTGTTTGAATTCTCATTTAATTAAGCCCTATCTAGCTTTCAGATGATCTAGAGAAAAATAAGAATAATGTATTGGTAGTTTCTCCAATTGTGAAATAAAAAATCCAGTAGCTGGGATAAATTGAACCATCCATCTAGAATGCCTAGCACTACCCGAGATAAGATTTTTGAGATTTAAAGGGGTTGCTCACCTTTGAATTAACTTTAGTATGATATAGACAGTGATATTCTGAGAACAATTGCAGTTGCTTTTCATTTATTATTATTTTTGGTTTTTGAGTTATTAATTTTTAGTTCACCAGCTCTCCAGTTTGCAGCTTCAGCTGTCTGGTTGCCAGGTTCAGAATGAACCTAACAACCATGCATTTATATGAATAAGAGACTGGAATATGAATAAGAGGGTGCCTGAATAGAAAGATGAGTAATAAAAATAGCAATAATAATAAAACATGTAGCCTTACAGAGCAGTTGTTTTTTTAGATGGGATCAATGACCACCATTTAAAAGTCAGAAAGAGTCAGAAGAAAAAGGCAAATAAATAAAAAATAATAAAAATAAATAAATAATGAAGACAAAATAAAAAGATGCTTAGAATTGGCCATTCTATAAGAAAGCTAACATGAAGTTGAGTCCCCTTTAAGAGTAGACTAAACCCCTTTGTAAATGGTGCAACTCAGTAATACAAATACGTTCACCCAAAACTGCTTAAACTGCTAAAGAGACACACGTGCAAATAAATGGCATAAAATTGGTACCACAAACCTTTCATTCCCAAATAAAACCTCCACTACGGATGTAAGGGTCATAGCAAAATAGGAAAATTGGGAGAAAAAGGAACAAAAGAACTCCATGTTTGTTGGGTGGAGCTGGATGTTGCTCTTCCTGTATATGGTTTTAAAATGTGGTGTTTGATTCACTATGAGCTGTTACTTAACTCTGGTAAAGAGACCAAATAGCAAAGAAAAGGCACAACATTGGCAAAGCAAACCTTTCATTCTCAAATACAGGTATGGGACCTTTTATCCAGAATACTTGGGATATGGGGTTTTTCAGATAATTTTCAGGTATTCTGTTGTTTGGAGAAAATTGTAGTGATTGTTGGGTGGACCTAGATGTTGTACTTTCTGTTTGTGGTTTCAAATTAGGCGTTTGAGTCACTATGAGCTACATATTATAATACACTGACTGCTTACAACGTGTTGTGTCAATAAACACAGTTTACTATTAAAATGACCTCCTGACTTGACTAGTTTTCCCTTCTGCTGCTGTTGGAGATTAGCAATGGCTACACAAGAACACAGTATTGTACTTGCAGAGGGTATAGGTATTTGGCCATGACATGTACTGAAACTACATACAACTCTATGGGTGTTGCGACCAGATGCATCTCTACTAATACATTGACACTCTTACTTAGCTTTTTGCATTCACATAAAACTGTAATATCATTAGATTTAGAAATAGACTTTCTGAAACCTTATCAATATAGTGAAGGTCAGAAAAAATACATTAAAACTTTATTCTAAGCAACTTATATTCATTATAATTTTTTTTCTAGGATTTTAAGTTATATGTATTGCTATTGAAAGCAGTGTTTGTCTGTCCCTGTCTATTCGCTGCCCTGCTAGCCCAGACTGTTGATACAATGTAAGACAGATCATTTGCTGGGATAATGAAATGCTTGGATAAAGTAAACATCTCTGACACAGGGAATATTAGAGCTTTTTGAAAACAAGACTAAAGGGGAATCCCACACAAACACAACTTAAGCTTTTTGAAAAGTAAACATAATTTCAAGCAACTTTGCAATATACATCAATTAAAAAATATGCAGACTTTTCATGATTTTTAATGGTATGGAACAGTTCCTTAAGCCTAGCCCCCCTGCTCTCCTGCTGATCTGTCTGACTACTTTGCTGAGCTGGCTGACTACTGTTACTTTGTATCAGCAGCCAGTTGTCCTCAACTTGCATCCGCCAAACCCCACAATTCCCTGCACATGTGATTTCAATAAGGAACAGAATATCACAGTGCAATGCATTGTGGGGTTTGTAGTTCCTGCATGCTGTCAATAAGCTGTTGAGAAGTTTGTAACGTCACTGTTTAGTCCCTCCTTCCCTGCCAGGATTTCAAATATTGCAGAAAGAGTAGAACTGTTAAACAGCTGGATTTCAGCAAAGAAAATGGCATTTATTAATACTTATTGAAGAAACGGATGATAATGATGGTTATATTAGGGATTTCTGTGTTATGTGGGCCTCTTCATCAAATTTTGGTTTGGAAACCAGAGTTCCTCTTTAAACTCTTTTAGGGGAATGTAATATACGTCGCATAGCAAAACGTTAAGCCTTTGCGCAAACAAATTTTGCTTTGCACGAATGCAATATACATTTTGCGAACCCGGAAACAGTTTGGCTACCACTTCCACCAGAGGAAGGCAGTTTGCAAATTTTATACTTTGCGCTAATGTGCTGTCAATATTATAAAATTTCTTACTGAAAAAGTCACAATGTTTGAAAAGATTACGAAACCTTCAAGCACTTCTTAAAAGTGCGCAATTATAATCTGCAATGCGCAATAACGATTCGCAATGCAATAACCGTATCAGTAACAATATTACATTGCCATATGTGGATTTTAACTCTTATTGGCGCGCAATGTTTTTCTCTTTGCGACTCTATTTATTACATTCCCCCCATTTTCTCTACAACCAATAATGCCATGAAAGTTATTAAAATATATAAAAAAAACAAGAAAGGAAAAAAACGCTCAACGGCCAAGTAAAAAATCTGAAAACCTCTAAAATTCAGTTTGTTTTTTTACAACAATTACTAGTGAAAAAAATCTGAAAACCTCTGAAAGTCCAAATGGCTGATCCAATAGGACTAGCACAGCTCCTATCAACTTCTGTAGGACCTGGACTGTTTTTACTTGGCATAGTTTTGTATTAAGAGTTTTTTTGTGGTTATTAAACAACTTCTCAAATGTATTAAAGGTGGCATTTAGAATTTTTTATACCTTGAATGAATGCACAACTCGAATGGTTTCTTATTTAAGAGAAAACTTGATTCACCTTGTTCGAGTTGTGAAACCTGAAAACTTTAATTAGTTGGGTTTTCGGGGAAAAAACCTCTTACATTATGAAGCCTATTAACATCTTTAAATAGCTCAAGGGACTTCTGCGTTGACTCCTACATGAGCTCGACAGGTTTTAGGTGGTGTATGTTAGGATTCATGCAATTTCCAAGTTTTTAAATCTCAAAAACTTGAATTTTTGTTGATTTTCAATAAATCTGACCCTTAATAAATCATTAGCGAAATAAAAAAAAACATGCATTTTTAGATGAGAAAAATAAGATTCCTCAAAAAAAATTTGAAATCCGAACGATAGCAAATCGTCCCCAAAATCTTTATTGAAGCCAACCTAAAATGTTTAAAAAATAGATTGTATACATTTGCAATAGTGTCAAATGTAAAAATTGACCTAGCTTGTGCTTATGATACATCTGCATCTACCAGTCCCAATGTGTAATGAAACAAAGGATTGCTGTTGGGCACTAATAATGAATGTTCCTTTTAATTATGCAGAGCGTGGATAAGGAGGTCAATTTATTGTCCTTATGTGAAGCGCTTCCACTTTTAATAGGTTAGCAAAAGAGGCAATGAGTATTTAATCAAGCCTTTCAGCAGATACAATCTTTCCACCCTCCTATTTGCAGTCGACCGAGATGTATGTTTCTTAAGAATTCTAGCATTACTTGCAGGCAACAATGGCCTCTTGATAAGTCAAGTGGCAGCTAATTAGGCCAAGTGTTTCTAAAGCAGGAAGATCCATGTTACCTGAATTGTTGCGGATCATCACCTGCGGCACTCTCCCTGTCACATACTAAATGGGAAGCACTTGTTCAGAGGCTTGGAAGTTCACAAAAGCGTATCAGATGCTTTGCCCTCACTAAAGCATTTGTCAATCACAGAGAGAGAGAGAGTAGCAGCTGTACACATTCGTGTCCATCTAGTGGAATCACTGTTTTCTTTTTGCTCCAGGAGACCAGAGGAGATAAAAATCAGGGAAACGTAATACAGACTACCCTCAGAGATAAACAGATGTGTATTTTTTTTGTGTTACACTGAAAGATAACAGAGGTATCCTTGCACCTGCTTTAGGCAGTAGCATCACAACCTGAGCTATGTATGTTATAACCATGCGGAATAAGCCTTTACCCATTTGTATCCTAGAATTTCATTATGTTGCTTTGTATTAAGATGTCAGGATAGTAAATGGTAAGAGGTTAACTTGACCCTACCTGCGGTTCCTGCCTTGACCCTTCTGGACATTTTTTATATAAAGCAAAAACAAAAAACAGGAAATCCTCTGAAAGAGGAAACTCGTTTAAATATGTTTCACATTCTTTTAATTGTGCGTGTTTTTAATAGCTGAAAGGTAACGGACATCAATCTAGGTGACTTTACCTTCACATATAATTTCATAAGGTTTACTCTTATTTCATGTGTGTAAATATGTAAATAAGATTATTAACCATTGACCATTGACCATCACTGAATGCAACAGAATAGAGCATAAGCGATATTTGTCACTAATACTTATAACATCTTATAATATTTTAATGTGTTTAATATTTATAGTAATATATATAAACCTATAATCTGGGAAAACATAAAATTAAGATATGTAAAATCAGTGTTTTCCCGTAAAAATCGTGTACACAGCAAAAAACGATGGAAAACTAGGGATAAACAGGGGGTTTTCGTGAAAAATGGCCACAGGGAAATTATCCTATTGAAATACATTAGAACATGACTAGACTTATGAACCAAAAATAGTAATAGTATATATATATGTGTCTTCCTTTGCAGTCAAAGATGGGTGCTTGGTCAGTTATGGCATACAATCTTCAAAATGGACCAGCACTCCAGTAATTTAAAAAAAATTACTTTTATTCAAACAACACTCACGTGATCCTTGATAAGGATTCTTTATCCTTGATACGTGAGTGATGTTTGAATAAAAGATATTTGATTGAAATTACTGGAGTGCTGGTCCACTTTATGATATATATATATATATATGATAGTACATGTGTATGGCATCCATTATCCAGAAAAATATTATCCAGAAAGCTCCAAATTACTGAAAGACCATCTCCCTTTGATTATCCAAATAAAACAAAATGGTAAATAATGATTTCCTTTATCTCTGTAATAATAAAACAGTAGCTTGTACTTGATCCCAACTAAGATATAATTAATCCTTAATGGAGGAAAAAACAGCCTATTGGGTTTATTTAATGTTATTTTATGTTAATGTTTAATGTTATACTTGAATGTCCAGTAGACTTAAGGTATGAAGACCCAAATTACGGAAAGATCCATTATCAAGAAAACCTAAAGTCCCAAGCATTCTGGATAACAGGTCCTGGTACAATGAAATTACAATAAAGCATAAATATACAAAGCTTAAAAAAAAATCACAACAAAATGTTTTTTTTTTTATTTCGAGATCAATAGCTTATTAATAAGAAAATAGGTTGCATGGAGTTAAACTGGAGATGGGAAAAAGTAGAACAAACAAAAATCTCATCATTTTAAACAAAGCTGTACTATGGTATCTCAACTGTCTAATGATTCTAGAAAAAAAAAATGGAATGTATCCCTTTCCCAATTGTTGGCCCAGATTAAACAAATATTTAGATTTTCTTTCTCCCTTTGATCATGAACATAACTAAAGAGTATTTTTTTTATTTTTTTTTTAAACCTTGATTAGTCAGTAAGTAACATCTTGTTGTTTCTATAGACATCAATATGAATATCCTCTAACAACTTTATTTTTCTAATTAAAAAATTATTTTGAGGCTGTCAACCTCATAAACATTGAATTAAATATTGTTAATCTATTAAACTTTATTGGCCGGCCGATTGTCAGCCTTGGGTTCATATTGGGTACATGTATGAGACCCGTTTTGCAGAAACCCTTTATCCAGAAAGCTCTGAATTACAGAAAGGCCATCTCCTGTAAACTCCATTATAATAAATGTATCCACTTTTTTCTCTGTAATAATAAAACAGCGCCTGGTACTTGATCCAAATTAAGATATACTTAATCCTTGTTGGAAGCAAAACCATCCTTTATTTAATGTTTATATGATTTTCTAGTAGGCTTAAGGTATGAAGATCCAGATTACAGAAGATCTGTTATTCAGAAAACCTCAGGTCCCGAGCATTCTGGATAACTGGTCCCATAACTGTATTATGAGACTGGCAAGTTAAGAATACATTTTGGGCCCTGTCAACTGGTTTAAGTAGTCCCTGAACCTGATGCAGACTCTCTTGGAGGCTAGGATCAATCACAGGGCTGCTTTTATAAGAAGATCCTCCAATAAGGTTCTGAAGGATCTAAAACTGTAAGCCTTATTACTTTGTGCTATTGTTCTAATGAATCAAGCTTTGTAATTGCACGTAGTTATAAGGGGAATTGCAAACAGATAAAAACTCTCCTTTAAATTTCCAAAACTTTCGTTTCTACACACTTTAAATGAGTAACGTAACATTTTATTTGCATTTCTCAACTTTTATCATCAAGAATCTTCTTAGAGCTGCTAAATGGGCTTATCTGAAATATTATAGAATGCGTCTAGATTTTTGTCTGGGTTTTAGGAGATTTAAATATAAGGGATAAAAATCTCTTAAACTTTGTTTGACTTTTAAACCCTGGCCTCGCTCATAAAAAGGCACCAGGTCTATGAGGCATTCATAAGCGTCTTTAATCAGCGCTACTGTAAGCAGCGTGTCACTGATTATCTTCAATGGATCGGTATCCTGTGCTCCCTTGTGCTTTGTTTTAAAGGTGTTAATCTTATGGGAACACACAAACTCCAAAGAAAATAATAAGACAATGTGTCTATTAATTCCTTGCTGTGCCAGCTTTGATTTGGGTTCAATTAACAGTAGCTACGGACGCTGCCGTAAATCTAGTGTAACAGAAGATTTATTCGGATAGCCTTACTCTGGATTCATGTGCCCACGTTAAAAGTGTATTCCTGCCGTGAATAAAGACAGATTGCGTTTTCATTAATCTTGACGGTTGCAGCAGATCTGGCAGATTTCGTGCCGATCAATAATGCAGTCCCACTTTTAGGCGTATTTGTTTCTGTGGATGAGGAAATCAAACTTTGCATGTTCTTTTTAAGTAGCTTTGCCCTATAAAACTAACAAGGTAGAACAAGAATGTGCATGCTTCTCTAAACACATATTTATTGCAAGTTAAAGGAGAACTAAAGCTTAACAAAATAAGTAGGTAGAAATGTTGTACATGATGTTTTGTGCTTGTGCACCAGCCCAAGGCAACCAGAGGCCTTTAGCAGTAAAGTTCTGTGTCTCCCAGTAGATGCCCCAGTAGCTCCCCATCTTTTTTTCTACTGATTCACTGATTCACATGCTCTGTGCAGCTGTCACTTACTGAGCTTAGGGACCCACTCACAATATACAGTACATATGGGCAGATTTACGAAATACATGTGAAGGATTAGAAATTTGATCAAATTGTAAAATTAAGATTTTTTCAGATTTTTAATTTGGCCACTTCGATCATCGAATTTGCAAAATTCGATCGTATGGAATGATTCGAATAGATCGAATAAAAATCTATTCGATCATTTGACCATTCGATGGTCAAAGTACTTGCCCTTTAAATTTATATTCGATGGCCCCATTCGCCAGATTAAACCTACCAAATTGCTATATATCCCTATGGGAAGTCCCCATAGGCTTTTTTTTTTAAGTTTTGTGATTGAATACAAATCCTATGATCAAACACTTCAAACTGTTCGAAGTGTTCGATCTGTACAAATTTTACGTGAAATCAAAGGGATTTTTACGATTTAATCGTAACATAGTTCGATCATACTATATTATCGAGAAATCAAAAACCGGTAAAATGATTCAAATTAAATGTTCGATTTTGTTGGATTTTATGTTGAAAATCATACCGGGGTCGAATTAGAGGGCTAAAAGCCGTAAATCTGCCCCATAGAATAGAAATGTCACACTATAAGGCTGATTGTTCATTAATACAGATAATTACTACATAGCAGCACAGAAACCAGTGCAACTAGCTGCATCAGAATTTAATAATCAGCCCTGTAGCATCAGTTTATATTACAGACCAACCTAATTTTCTGCTGGATAATTAGTGACAACCAATAGGCGTAGCTTCTCAACAGCTGCTCAGAGCCCACTGAGCATGTAAGTGCCACAGACACTTTCCAAGATGGTGACCCTCCTGTGACAAGTTTGAAGTCCTCGACCATTGCTGCAATTGAGAAGCTGAAACCTTAGGCTGGTGCAATAATTTCAGTATATAAAATATGACATTTTTAGCCATATTCTGTCTTAGTAAATGTGACTAAGCAGAGCCCTTTACAAAAAGTTGCTATGAATAAAAACTACAATGAAATACTATAAAATGTTGGTGTCAAGGATTGAATTAAAAAAAAAACTTTAAAGAGGTACAAGGTTGTGAAATATGAATGACGATCACGTTTGGAGGTCTCCTTCCCCTTATTAGTATAAAGCAATGACCAACATAGATTTAGCCAAAAAAGTGCAAAGGGTCCTGCAGCAATTCTTCAAGGAATAAAGGCAGCATGCTAAGTGAACAACATGGTGTCAACAGCCACACCACATATTCGTTCATAAGGAGCAAATATAGGCACGGGTGCATTTCCAGGCAAGGACTGAACCAGTATTATCTGTTGTGGCTTTGTGATGTTATTGCCATTGTCATCAACTGGTCATAAAAAAGTAATATCAGTAACAGTTTTGGGAACTTGAAAAAAAAGTTGCTAGCTAGCAGAACATGAGTCCTTTGTGGGATAGCAGGAATGTGTTAGATGAGAATGATATTACACATTATTGTTGTATTATTGTTGTATATCTCTGCAGTTTGTATTATTAAGAGTAGTAGTATGTATGTAGTAGTATTAGTATGTCATTACCAGAGTTTTTAGTACTAGTAGAGATGCAGGTATAGGAATCCATTATCCAAAAAGCTTCAACTTGAGGAAAGGCCGTCTTCCATAGACTTTATTTTATCCAAATAATAATTTTTTTTTTAAATGCTTTCCTTTTTCTCTGTAATAATAAAACAGTAGCTTGTACTTGATCCCAACTAAGATATAATTAATTCATATTAGAAGCAAACCCCGCCTATTGGGTTTACTTAATGTTTACTAGCAGACTTAAGGTATGAAGATCTAAATTACAGAAAGATCCGTTATCAGGTAAACCGCAGATCCCAGGTCCGCAAGCCCCATCTGTAGAGATATTTAGGGGCCTATTTATGAAGCCTCAATTTTTCTGGTCAAGTTTTTAAAGAGGAGAGCTTGAATATTTACAGGGAAAATTGTTTATTATATATATTTATTTATTTATTATTACACTGTTAAAAAATCCGAATCAGAAAATACTCCAGATAAAACTGATGAGGTCATGTAGAAGTCAATGGCAGACGGTCTTTTTAACAACTGGATCATGTCTTCTACCTTAGGATTCTCAATAGTATTGGGCTGTTTCAGAAGGTTTTCGTTGAATAATCCGATAAATTACAGGTACGCTGACAATTTAAATCGAACTGACGCACGATTTGGTTCATTTTTTTGCACCAACTTTTTAAAGGAAGAATTATTGGTACGTTAAGGAGATTTTTTTTTAATTAGAAAAAGTAAATATATTTTATCCAGAATGATTGGTAACTGGAGTTTTATGGAAAAGGGATCTTTCCATAATTTGGATCCCCATACCTTAAATCCACTGTCTTGCTTCAGATAAAGATTAATGATATCTTAGTTGGGATCTAGGTGTGGTTTAATTATTACAGAGAAAAAGGAAATAATGATTTTAAAAATGAATTATTTGATTACAATGGAGTCTATGGAAAACAGCCTTCCTGTAATTCGGAGCTTTCCGGATAACAGGTTTCCAGATAATGGATCCTATAACTGTATATGAATTTCATATACAGCTACATAGTTATTTTATTTCTATCTTCTATAGAGGACAATACTGACATTCAGGGGGATTTTTTTTTTAAAATTTCAAGAAATGAAAAAAGATATAATAGAATTATTAGAAATGCAATTTATGTTTAAATCAAAACTTTATGTTTAAGCCTATTCAAATAAAGTCGCAAAGGCTACACTAATATAACTTGAATCTTTGAAGAGGAGTGTAACATTTATTAGTCATTTAGCCCTGATTCCAGAATTAAGCAAGATCCATAAGTGTTAGTTAAAAAAAATTAATTAAACTAATATTATCTATCACACAAACTTTATATTCCTTATTTTATAGTTCAGCCCTGTGCACGGACAATTATATAGCAAACGTTTGGGACCCTTGCAGTTTATTGTATTTTTTTTTTTAATTTTTAAAATAATTCTTAATTGCTTTTGGTGTTTTTCACAAGGTCACAGGGAAGAAAAATAAATCACGCTTGAAAACAGGCATGGAACCTTTTCACCACAAAAAAAAAAAAGCGAGAGGTAACGCCATAACATAAAATAGTTAAAAGCTTATTAGGGCTGTTCATAGCAGTATGATTTCCACTTTGTTTCAGAACACCCCAAGCCCATCCTTTCATGCTATTGTAAAGGGAGCAATTCAAATCTGCCTTTGTCAGCATGAATGGCCACTCTTAAAGCTCTTTTATGCCAACATATTCCCTACAGGCATATGCCCTTTAGCTCTATTACTGATTTACCCAAGTATTCATCTCTTACCTTCTGCTTTTCTTTTTTACTTCATGCAGTTCAAAACGACACGAGTCCTGGCCTCTTTTTTTTTTTGCTCACTGAAATGTACAGCCCTAAAGTGAGACAGTGTTGTATATCTCACACACTTTCTGTTTCAGAAAGAAAAAAAGGATTTTCAAATCATTTTCTTTTTCCCCCTGATGCTGTGTCCGAGACATTGTTAGCACAAATGACCAAACAAGATTTAAGTTGGCTAATGAAGGCTGCTTTACCCTCATTTCCAAACGACGGACTACGCAGAATTGTTTTATCAAACCAGTCTTATCTGTCTTATCAACAAGTCCCACATCATTTTCCTTTTAACTATAACTATTAAACAACTATATATAAATACACTATCTTCTATATATATGTGTATATATACATATATATAGATATATATAGATAGATAGATAGATAGATAGATAGATAGATAGATAATAGATAGATAGATAGATAGATAGATAGATAGAGGAAGATTTATAGATTTTTAAATTAAACTTTTGCATTAATCTCTAAAAATTCAGAAGAAACTTGATCATGGTATTTTTTTTACCCCCAATCGCTATCATATTTAGAGAAACAGAACTGGAAATGTTAAGTATAAAAAAAATTAATGGAACAATGGGGTTTTATAGTTTTTTTTTTTTTTGCCGCAACTTATCTATAATTATCTTATAATAATAAATCTATATATTTAGCTACCTAGTTTTTTTTTAGAATCTTTAGAACTTTTTTAATTAATAAATCATAAAACCATTTGACATATTTGTGATTTTTTTTTTTGCATAAATCTGAATTTGAAATTTAGTACAGGTGTGGGACCTATTCTCCAAAACGCTAGTGACCTGGGGTTTTCCAGATCTTTTTCATAATTTGGATCTTCATACCTTAAGTCTACTAAGGTCAATAGGCTGGTTTTGCTTCCAATAAGGACTAATTATATCTTAGTTGGGATCAAGTACAAGCTACTGTTTTATTATTACAGAGAAAAAGGAAATCATTTTTAAAAGTTTGAATTATTTGATTATAATGGAGTCTTTGAGAGACAGCCTTTCCTTAAATCGGGGCTTTCTGGATAACAGGTTTCCGGATAATGGATCCTATACCGGTATATCAGTGCCTTTATTTCATTTAAAGTTAAAGGGAGGGATGCACTGAATCCAGGATTTGGTTCTGCTCAGCTGAACCGAATCCAAACCCTAATTTGCATATGCAAATTAGGGGTGGGAAGGGAAATTGCATGACCTTTTTTTCCATGTTTTCCCCTTCCCGCCCCTAATTTGCATATGCAAATTAGGGTTCGGATTTGGTTCGGTATTCGGACAAATCTTTCCTGAAGGATTCGGGGGTTTGGCCGAATCCAAAATAGTGGATTCGGTGCATCCCTAGCTCATGCTTATAGGTCCAAGAAAGTCAATCTGAATCAATAAATGACACTGGTACATTACTTGATTTACAAATAAAGGTATGGGATCCGTTATCCAGAAACCCATCAGCCAACGAACAGATGCGGCCGCGATCCGACGGGATTTTTAATCCTGCCCGATCGACATCTGGCCGACTTTCGGCCAGATATCGATCGGAAAAGCCCATCGGAGGGCCCCCCACATGGGCAGATAAACTGCCGACACAGTCTGTCGGCAGCTTTTATCTGCCCGTGTATGGCCACCTTTAGACTTAATGAATCCTTATTGGAAGCAAAACCAGCTTATTGGGTTTATTTAAAGTTTCATTGATTTTCTAGTAGACTTACGGTAGGAAGATCGAAATCATGGAAAGATCCATTATCTGAAAACCCCCTGGTCCTGAGCATTCTGGACTACAGGTCCCATAACTGTACTTTTCCATATCTTGAGTTAGAGCTATACCTATACTGCTATGGGATATAACACCGTTGCAACAAGACAGAATAAGGAATAGGAAAAGTGAAATCTCTGGAGGTGCCAAATGTTGGTCACCCCCAAACAATTATAATCACATACCTGATACAATGGCCAGTACTTCTGTAAGCAGGAAAGTAGACCTATGGTACTTCTGAGCAAGCATCATCTTCCCTCTTCAAGCGGAGTAAGGCACAAACCCCTAACCAAGAAAACATTAAAGCTAACATTTGGCACCCTCCAGTTATGTCACCTTTTCTTCTCCTATTACAATGTTGAAATCTCTGCTCAGTCTTTTAGAAATGAAGTTCATTAGACAAATGAATGTACCCTATATATATTATGCAGGTCATGTATTCACTTTCTAAGATGCCTACTTTCTAATGTGTGTCAGGGCCTAGCTGCTCTATAAGTGGAGACATCTGAACCAAAGAGGAAGCACAAGAAATGGAGTCCAATACGTGGTATCCTAAGGGTAAAGAAGGATCATAGTGGTTTTCAGGCAAGGGTTCAGAGCACCTATCCGTAGTGAATCCAAATATGGAAGCACTGAGGAGGCCAAGTTTAAAAATCTTTAAAAGTATCAAAATTTATTCAACAATTCATTTAAAATCTCCATCATTACAGCAGCAAACTCACACACTTAGGCTGCCAGTTGACGTGTTTTGTGGCTCCCTGCCACTTCATCAGAAGGGAGCCACGAAACGCGTCAAGCGGGCAGACTTACTAAGGGTCGAATTTAAAAAAAATTCAAAATTCGACCATGTGAATAGGTAGGACTATCGAATTTGAAGGATTTTACCACAATTCGATTGGTCGAACGATTGAACAGGAAATATTCGATCGATTGAACGATTTTATCGACTGAATAAACCCAATTCGGTAGCTTTGATCTGGCGAACTAGGTGGTTGAATAAAAATTTAAAGGGGAAGTACTTCGACAGTCGAAAATTTTTATTCGTATCATTCGATTCGATCGAATTTTCAAAATTCACTGGTCGAAGTGGTCTTCAAAAACATTCGAAAATTTAAATTCGAATCTTTTTGAAAATTTGATCGAACTTCGAATCCTTCATGTGAATTTAGTATATCTGCCCCTAAGTGTTTGGTTTGCTGCTGGAGATTTTAAATGAATTTTAAATTAATTGTTGAATGAATTGTGATACTTTTAAAGACTTTTAAATCTGGCCTCCTAGGTACTCTGTTTTTTGGATTCACTATGTATAGGATATCAATGCAGGGGATGGCGGTGCACGTGTAGCACGATGAAGCCAGTTTTCAGTCCCACTTAAATTATTTTTTCAAGGGTTCAAAGAAGTCAGCGATCAGACGTGGTCAGGAATAAAGTTGAGAGTTAGAAATCAGGAAAGGTAACTAGGAGCACCCAGAAACTTTGTGAAGATTTTTTTCAGCCATTGAACCCGTGCCATGGTGTCCCTTTTATCTTGAATTTTCATATTTTTTAGGATGCAATGATGTCACGCGCATATCACTGCCATCTTGGCTCAGAAGATTTCCATTGGATGGTTTTATAAACATGAATGACTGTTCCAAATGAACCCTGAATAATTGTTGTTTCCTCACAATTAAATGAATTTGGATCAGAAATTAAGTTTAAAGCTGGTCATACACACAGCCAAAGTAAGGGCCTTCCCAACTGATATCTGACCGAGGGTTTATTCATATTTGAAAACTGGAATATCCCTTGGGGGTGAAGTTTTCTTCTGATAGGTCTGTAGGGAACTCTATATGAGCCAATTTTGCCATTATATAGGCCTGTGTAGGTGGTAAGGCTTTTGGCCTTCTGCATGTGTGGTCAGACTAGTGACAGACCAGGTTGAAAGGCCAGTTTTTTCCTTGTGTGTTCAGATCAGCAATTTCCACAGCTGCTGCTAAATATCAGTATTCAAATGACTCCTTAAATATTCCACATTTGAATGAATGGCGAAGACGCAGCCACAGAAAACTTTCTGCTAAAATAAATGAGTTTCGTAATGGGATAGAAAGTGTGAAATCAATGCAGGGGAAAAAGAATGCCTGCCAATCAAACCTTACATTTCATATGCGAACAGACAGTTTTTTTTTTGGTTTTGAATCTATTTATATGACCATCAAGGGTATTTCTAAATGGGAGATGGAGAAAAGAAATATTTTAAGATTGAAAATCATTTAACTGTTACAGATCTGCATAATTGTCTGGAGCCTCCAGCCTGACTTATATACAAATTGTGCCAAACACCACTATACAGAAGTGCGCAAAGCGTGTTTTGACGCAAGTTCCTTTAATGAACAGAAGCTTGCAGACGTAAACGATTAATATTGTCTTCAGCTTTACACAAATGGTTCCTGCTAGTCCATTCATCTTGCTCCTTAGCCTCTCTGTATAGGTACAGGTATGGGACCTATTATCCAGAATGCTCAGGACCTGAGGTTTGACGGATAACGGATATTTCCGTAATTTGGATCTTTGTACCTTAAATCTACAGGGAAATCATGTAAACATTAAATAAACCCAATAGGCTGGTTTTGCCTCCAATAAGGATTAATTAAATCTTAGTTGGGATCAAGTACAAGCTACTGTTTTATTATTACACAGAAAAGGGAAATAATTTTTTTAAAATTTGGATTATTTCATTATAATGGAGTCTATGGGAGCCGGCAATTCCGTAATTCTGAGCATTCTGGATAATGAGTTTCTGGATAAGGGATCAAATACCTGTAATGTATTTAGCTTTTTGTTCAGCAGCTCTCCAGTTTGTCATTTTAATAGCTATCTGGCTGCTATGGTTCAAATTACCCTAGCAACCAGGCTACTGTTTAAATGAGAGCCTGGAATGTGAATAGGAGGCTCTGTGGATAGAACGATATGCAACTTTGTATGTAGCTAATACTGGATGTAACTGTAGCTACACAGAGTAATACATTTTTGGCTTCAAGGGACAGTGACACCTGTCTGAAAGCTGGAAAGTAGAGGAAAGCAATTAAAAAAATATGAAAAATATGAAAAATAAAACATTAAAGGACAAGGAAAGCCTGGGTACACTTGGGGGTGCCAAACTTAAGTGATTAAAGCGATGTAACTCAAACCCAGTGCTCCTGTCAGGTGAATATCTGCACCAGCCCCGGGTTACAGAAGTGAGCACCACACAGGGAAATTACTTCCGTTTTCGTGCTGCTGCACATTTCCCCGGACTGACACATGTGCATTAGAATTAAAAAGCTGATTTTAAACTTAAAGTTCGGCTTTTCAATCAAATGCGCATCAGCGCGAAGACGGAAGTTCCCTGTGTGGTGCTCGCTTCTGTAACCCAGGGCCGGTGCAGATTTCCACTGATTGGAGTACCAGCCCTGGGTTTGAGTTACATCGCTATAATCACTTAAGTTTGGCACCCCCAAGTGTACCCAGGCTTTCCTTGTCCTTTAAGGCCAACTGTAAAGTTGCCAATAATTGGACATTCTATAACATAGTGAAAAACTTTTTGTATTTTATTTAATGTCCTATTCTAAACAATTCTAATTGGTCTTCCTTTTTTGTTTGATTAACTTTTTTAATTGTTTGTCTTCTTCTTCCTCTTTCCAGCTTCCAGCAGCCAAAAACTATTGCTCAGCCAAGTTACAGTTATATACTTTTTATCACTTCTCCTTCTTTCCTAGCCTTCCTGGAGTAAACTGGACAATAGCAACCAGATAGTTGCTTGAATTGAAGGGAGAGCTAATGAACAAAAAGCTAAATAATGACAAAACATTAAACATTTAAAACTGGTTGCAAAATTGTCTTAGAATATGAATGTCTACATCATATTAAATGTTAATTCAAAAGGTGAACTATCCATTAAATAATGACAAAATATCAGAAAGGAGATAAGGAGATACTAACAGGGTGTTCCAGATATCTTTATAACATTGCCGATAAAAGTTAACTTTTAGTATGAAGCAGAGTGATATTTTGAGATAATTTGCAATTGGTTTTCATTTTTTGTGATTTTTGAGTTCTTTAGCTTTTCATTCAGCAGCTCTCCAGTTTGCAGTTTCTGCCATCTGGTTGCTAGGGTCAAAATGACCCTAGCAACCATGCACTGATTTGAATAACAGACTGGAATATGAATAGGAGAGGCCTGAATAGAAAGATGAGTAATAAAAAGTGGCAATAACAATAACTTTGTAGCTTTACAGAATATTTGTTTATTGATAGGGTCAGTGATCCCCATTTGAAAGCTGGAGTCAAAAGCAGAAGGCAAATCATTTAAAAACGGCAAAAAATTAATAATGAAGAGCAATTTTAAAGTTGCTTGGAATTAGCCATTCTATAACATACTAAATTAACTTAAAATTGAACCATCCCTTTAAAACCATTAGAGTTCAATCCAGAATATCTATTTAAGCCTGACTGATTGCATTTTTTTGTTAAAATGAGTTAAGTTAAGATAAAGTCAAAATTTTTACCAAATGCTTTGTTGTTTTAACATGAAAAATTTAGAATCGAAACATTTAAACAAATTGACCCCTGAGAAAAAACTGTAATGCATTGAATTTGTATTTTATAGGGATGCACCAAATCCAGGATTCGGTCTTTTTGAGCCAGATTTGGATTCGGATGGATCCCTGTGTATGCAAATTTGCATATGCAAATTAGGGACAGGAAGGGAAATCATGACTTTTCAGCAAAAAGTCAGTAAAAACATTTTTACCACTTTTTCTCCTTCCTGACCCTAATTTGCATATGCAAATTAGCAAACGGATTCGTTTCAGTATTCAGCCAAATCTTTCACGTAGGATTCGGGCAAATCCCAAATAGAGTATTCAATGCATCCCTAGTATTTTACTCTACAAAAAAAATCCATTAAAAAAACTTGAATTGAAAACAATAGTTTTTTCCATTGAAAATTTTTTAAATTTAGTCTTAGATTTGAGGGTTTTTTTTTTTGTTTGTTTATTTTTGTGCTATGGAACATTCAAGTTTTGTAAACCCTAATTTGAATTCAGGAGTTTTAGTGCAAAAAAAAAAAAATATGGACTTTGATAAATTGGCCCATTAGTCTTAGAAGAGGATTTAATACTCATTATTCTGACACCCCTCTGTATTTTAGTGTTGCCTTTTTTTCCCATTGTGCTGCCTTGAACGTTGTAAGGAGAGTGTGGGCACAATTCAGAACTAATTACATGTCAACAAGAGAAGCATTGTCATTCTGCCTGTTGTTTGTTCTTCATTACATAAGTAAGGAGTCCTCCTGCAATGTTTGTAAAGTATCCCTGCCCAGGGTACCATATGGCGGTTTATAGAATTATAACAAGGCATCGACTTTATGAACAAGAACCCGCCATGTGCCGACATTAACTGAGCAGAGGTTTGAATTAGCACCTCACTTAAACAATTATCCGAGCTATTTCCCTGGCCTTTGTGATCTTAAAGCTCTTGATACTTTAAGCAATTTAATAGCTAGTTCTGTTGCACAGAATGCCCCGTACTTTTTATACTGGCTGTAATATAATACTAGGTCCTACTGCTACCATTCCCTGATTGATTTGATAGCACTGGGGCCTCTACTGTAGAGCGTTTTGTGGGGGGGAGGGAGAAAAAACACAATGCCTTTCATACCCAGCCTTGAAAACAATATTTCAACTAAGCTGCAATGCTCTGGTAGTTGCCGAAACGCTTCAGTTGCCTCATCAATGGCTTCGGAGCTCATATAGCGTCTTCAATTGCTTTAATGCTCTGATAATTGTTTTGTTGTTTGAAATGCTTCACTACACGCTCCGAGGGTCTAATAGCGAGTTCGATAAGTGTGCTGATAACGTCAAGCCCTGACACATATCTTTGCAGCCATCAGTCGTATCAAGTAGACATGTTTTATTATTCGCCCGCTGAAACTGATTGCCTGTAAAACAATGTCACTTGATTAAACTTGTAATAGCCCTGCTCACTTCAATGCCGCTGACCACCCTAAAAGCCGAGTTGCTGGAATTCAGCTCAGCATGTGACAGTATCCTGACAAGTCCCTTTTTTTCTTTCTAGTTTTAGCCTTTGTTCCAAGCCATCAGACTATCACATTAATTGCTGACCTGTCATTGAGATACTGTGACATGATGGCTTCATCTAATAAAATCCCGGCACCTTGTACACTTAACATTTGATTCGACGAGACAGAACAGAATTCGACTTCTCAGAGTAACATTGGTGCTCTTGTTCAAATCCACATCAGTGGCAGCTTTATAATAATTATAGAAAGTATTTCTAAGAAATAAAAAACGGAAGGGGCAATTGAAGTTTACCTTAATTATAAGCAGAAAATAACGACTTGTTTCATTTACATATTTTTTTTTTTATATCAGTTTCTATGTTGTTTGTCTCACCTCAAGGAACGCAAATGTCTGCTGGAGGCATAGAGGGCTCAGTGGAGGTCCTGATGGATTCAATATATGTGTGTAAAGAAATGTTTTAAAAGAAAACTATGCCCCTGAACAATGTATGTCTCTATAAAAAGATATTCACGGTGCACACAAACCAAACAAACCATACAAGTTAGGTCGCATGAGCCAATTAGTTGCGTCTTTTGCTTCCACACTTCTTCCTGTTACAGTTAGCGTTGTAGTATTTCAGGTCAGGTGATCTCTGAGGCAAGATGAAGAATATCATAAAATGGTGGTTCAAGGCAAGAGCAGGCCCGGATTTGTGGCGAGGCCACATAGGCCCTGGCCTAGGGTGGTGAAATTTTTGGGGCAGCATGCTGCCCAGCTGCATCTTTAAAGCACTGGGGACTTAACGCTCCCCAGTGCTTCTGTCTCAGCGAGCGTCACACTAGGCCACAGGGGTGGCGTGACCTGAAGTGGACGGAGCAGGGACCAAGCAGCCTCGGGTCGCTTAGGGAAATCCAGCTCTGGGCAATATTTAAATATCTATTCCAGTTTGGTAAGATTCTTTAATATGCCACTTAATTTCATATAAACTATCTGTTGCTTAAGTATTCATTTTGGAGGTCAAGTTTTCCTTTAGGAGATGAGACCGAGTGCGGCCCAGCCTTTACTTTTGCCATTAAAAAAAGTATTACTGTCTATACATGGCCACTTTATTATGGTTTTTTTCCTGGTATCTACAAAGACTATGAAAATATATCTTGTTTATTTCCTTGTTTATTTTTATTTATGCAACAATTTGGCTGATAAAGCCAAATTGAAAACAAAATTGATACCTATAGTACATGGAAGTGAGATGCTCATATTCCTTTCAAAAATACTCATGAATTTTTGGTTTTGAAAAGTCACCTGTTTGGTTGCCTCTCTGCAACTTTCCTTTTCATTGTTTAATAGAGTGGCTGCGTCAAGTAGAGGGTGGAGCTGTCTCCCCAGAATGAAGCCTGAGGGTAGGACTCAGTACTGATTGGAAGAGATGGCCTTGTTGTCTGACCACAGGTTCTATGCATGGAAGAAGGCCTCACTATCCAAAACCAGTTCTCCTTAGAAAAAGAGCAAGCTCAAAGTATTTTGGCAGAGGAAACAGATAACTGTGCTTGTTTATCTGAATTCATACCTGCAGAATCTATTTAATATATTATATGTATTTAATGCATTTTGAGTCTTATTTGGATTTTTTCCACCAGAGTATTGCAAGTCACATACTAGGCCCTTTATGTTTTCCTATTGATGTTATTATTCATACATTCATATTCTCTGGTTGTGAAAGAACATTAAGCAGACTGTCTACCTCAGAGGTGCATACATTTAAATTAAAATTTTTCCAAAGCATTTACACCTATAGCTAAAATAAAAATGAAAAGCATTTATTCTTTTCCCCCCTTGAATCAGCACATGACACTACATAGGACTTTCTACTGTGCCCTATGGCTCTCCACTAACACTCACACAGTGATGGCGAATCTGACAAATTTCAATTTGATGAAAATTTGCAAATCGTTAAAAAATCACCCGAAGTGCATTGAACCAACCAATTGCATCGTTCACAAAAAATATTTGATCAGCGCCAATTTTTTTTACCCTATAGGGGTAGTTTTCAGCTGCAAATCTTGGCAAACAATTGTTTTTATCACTAGCACGAGTCTATGGCTGCTCTTATCAACAGCAATACTGACAGAAATGCATTTTCTGCAGGTAATATTGTATTGGCTATGTCTAGATATTTTGCCAAACATTGAGACACCTTTCCTAATTTAGATACACAGGTATGAGACCTGTTATCCAGAATACTTTGGACCTAACCTTAAGTGTATTAGAAAATCATGTAAACATTATATAAAGCCAACAGCCTGATTTTGCTTCCAATAAAGATTAATTATATCTTAGTTGGAACCAAGTACAAGCTACTGCTTTATTATTAAAGAGGAAAGGGAAATATTTTTATTACATCTTTGAAATCTGGAGTCAATGGGAGACAGCCTTCCGGTAATTTGGAGCTTTCTGGATAAAGGGCTTCCAGATAAAGGATACCCATAGCTGTATTAAAATCCTACCTACTTGCACTGTTAAACTCCTCAATTAAATAAAAGAGAAATAAATGTTGAGAGCACTTGCTTTTTTATGAGGGCTGATGTTTAAGTGGTAAAATAAAGCAACCCAATGACACAGTAATTTACAAAGATTAGTCATCACACACACACACAGTATCTCGGCAACAGAAGCACTCCATGACATCATGATGCAACTTTCACAGCATTATGAAGTGTCCTGGAGTGTGTCTGCTGCTGAAATAGAGAGATTAAAAAAGAGAAAGTGCAAAAGCCCTAAGGGTAATTAAAAAGCAAATGTGTTGCATTGTTCCTGAGCATTTAGAGCTTTTTGTAATGCAGAACTGGATTTCTATAGACTGTCTTCTAACTTTATGTCAGCATGTCAGTTATATAAGGAACCAATCAGCCTGCCAGTAGATTTTTTGGAGTGTAGTAGCAAATCAGCACAAACATAGAGGTAGCAGGTCAGTAGTTAGTGCCCAAGCCAGAATAAAATCCAGGGCCCTAGCACTTCAGTGATGCCCGCTGTCCTGCCATGACAAGTAATGACTAGCCTGCCAATGGAGAACAAGGAACCTAATAGCAGATCATGCTTTTATTAAAAAATATAATCCCAGTTAAAGATGGCTGTTTTAATTGTATGCTGCGTAAATCTGTGCCCCAAGGAACAGAAGACTTTAAAGGAACACTTTACCCCAAAATGAATACTTGAGCTACCGATATATAAACCGAAGTTTATATCAACATTAAATGGCATATTGAAGAATCTTCTCAAACTGGAATATATATATATAAGTAAATATTGTCCTTTCACTTTTTTCCCCTAGAGCTCCAATTTTATATATAAATATATATATAATTTTATATATAACATATATACATATATATTCTGTGCTGCCTCATATTTATATATATATGATAATTTGTGCTTCCTCAGAGATCACCTGACCAGAAATACTAAAACTCTAACTATAACAGGAAGAAGTATGGGAGCAAAAGACAGAACTTTGTCTAATTGGCTTATGTGACCTAACATGTATGGTTTGTTTGTGTGCACCATGAATCGTAGGATCACAGGGGACGGCCCTTATTTTTTAAAATGGAAATCTTTTATTTATGATTACCCAATTGCTCATACTTCTATAAAAAAAAGTATATTATTATGCAAATGGTTTATTTACATGAAGCAGGGCAAGCTTTTTCAAGCAATACAATTTTATAAAGACCTAAATTGTTCAGGGGCCTAGTTATCCTTTAAATTTGAAGCTGAACATCCTTTATTTAGCTAGCTACTAAATTTCGATTAAATAATTTCAGGTAGGAAAGCCTTTGAAAGCTAGCATTGGGGGAAATAATGATTTTTCCAAATGAGCCTGAAAAAAAAAGCCCTCACCAAAATATTCCAAACTTTAAAATGAACATATATAAGTTCAGAGTCTCTAGGGAATCCAGGGAACTTTGAAAGCGTAGAATACAAATCACAATGGCCCATTAAATTTAACCAAAGTGAATGGGGAAAACAAATCAGATGGAAAGTAGGGATGCACCAAATCCAATATTTTTGATTAGGCCGAACTCACGAATCCTTCGAAAACGATTAGTCTGAATACCGAACCGAATCCAAATTTGCATATGCAAATGCAAATTAGAGGTGGGAAGGGGAACGCATTTTTACTTCCTTATTTTGTGACAAAAAAGTCAAGCGATTTCCATCCTTTGTATTTGCAAATTAGGATTCAGATTTGGTTCGGCCAGGCAGAAGGATTCAGCCGAATCTGAACCCTGCTGAAAAAGGCCAAATCCTGAACCGAATACTGGATTGGGTGCATCCCTAATAGAAAGGAAACATTACATTGCGCCACTTTTTTGCACTCTATCCATCCCTTCATGATCTAGTGCATTGCCCACATTTTAAATACTTTAATATGCAAAAAGAGTTAACTGAAAGATGATTTCTAGTCCATTCACATGTTGCAATTATTTTGAGGCAGACTGCAACACTATATCATTTAAGCTCATTGGAATTATCAAGTTGTCATTTCTGAATTTTGTGGCAAAATGCAATAACAATTCCATGTGTTTTGACATATCAGGTTCCCACAATTACACTAGAATATGGGGGAGGGGGGTACCATGGTAATGTGCATACAAAATTGCACTCTGTATACCTACCTACCTACCCAAATTAATTGTCCAATGAGAAAAGAGCTTTCATAATTTATTCAAAATTATTGACCAATGAGAGCACAGCTTTCATAATTTATTCAAATTTATTGACCAATGAGATTACAGTTTAATTGTGGTCACTTGCACTTGCATTCATAAACTGAACAAAAAGTCCTGTTTCCAATCCCAGCAGTACTTTTTAATAATTACAGAACTGCAATCTTCTTAAAATAGTATGAGTGATTTAAAGTTAATAAAGGTATGGTATCCATTATCTGGAAACCCGTTATCCAGAAACCTACGAATTACAGAAAGGTCAGATCCCAGATTTCATTTTATCCAAATAATCCAAATTTTTTTAAAAGTATTTCATTTATCTCTGTAATAATAAAACAGTAGCTTGTACTTGATCTCAACTAAGATATAATTAATCCTTATTGGAAGCAAAACCAGCCTATTGGGTTTATTTAATGTTTACATCATTTTCTAGTAGACTTAAGATATAAAGAGCCAAACTATCCGGAAACCCACCCAAAGTCCTGAGCATTCTGGATAATTGGATCAACACCTGTATTAGCAATTGCTGCAGTGACAAGATGCCATGTTAGACCAGCAATTGTAATTACACAGTCATTTAAATAAAGCCGGCAGTATCCTCTCTTATTCTGAGACCAAAAAGATTTAACAACAAAAGGAAAAAAAACATGCCCACCTATTACATTCAGGTATTCATTTTAAGTCTTTAAACCATATTAATATATCGTTGGTATATTTCTGCTTAAAAAGTAAAAATAATACTGCATGCTTTGATCTTGTAACAAATTAATTGTATTTGCAGCTAACCAAAGTATATGGCAGCAAGCATCAATTCATTTGTATCTTTGTATAAAAATGCAGAAATGCCCCCTTCCTGTGAGTTTCCTTCTACACTAATGATTTGCGTTCACTCATACATGTTTGTGTTCCTTTTTCTTCCCAATACAAAGGCCTTCTCCGTTTCCTAGGACCATGGTTATATAAGCTTCAGATCTGAGCTGAGTGAAGCTGCAAGGGTCGGAGGTCATCCCAGGGCATCACTCACAGACAAAGTCCCTTCAGCTGCTAATGTACACTGTGCTTGCAATGCTCCGAAAGTGCATCCACTTGAGACTATCCACAAGCCACTCACAGCTCTCCAAGGACTTATAATGTTGACTCTTCTGACACTGGATCCAGCTTCATTTTAAGCCCCCAAGGTATGGGGGGCTTAAAGACATTCATCCAAAGAAATAAATCCTATTGCTACCATTCTCTCCATGAAGACAAATATACCCCAAACAGAACAAGGGGGAAAACTGCACTTCTGCCCTCTATTCAGCTGCAGAAAATCATTCCATTTGTCTAGGAAAACATAAGGATTTATTATGCTTCCCCCTAAAACTGGCCTCTAACCATTAGTCTATTAAATAAACAAACAAGTGCAAAGCCCCTCACTATGCACAATGATATAATTTATTTTAAAAAGAATTGTTTTTCTGTCTGTTGAACCAATTGTGAGATATTCACCCAACAATTAAGGTTAAAAAAAGTATAATTAAGGTTAAAAAATTGTATAAATGAAGGCAGTCCTGCTGAAGTTTTTGACATATACAGGTATAGGACCTGTTATCCAGAATGCTCAGGACCTGGGGCTTTCCAGATAGTGGATCTTTCAGTAATGTGGATCATTCATGCTTCAAGTCTACTAAAAAATCATGTAAAAGGCAAATATGTAGTGTTTAACAAGCTGAGGTCAGACTTATGTTGGAGCCTTACTTGGAGATTTGGAGAAACAAGTGGTCTCTTAATCAGCCATTAATATAGCCCATATTTTGGTGATGGTTGAATAAATGGGTTAAGGCAGCACTCTGATATTTGTGTGTGCAGCTCCTAATTGTATCTATTAAGACATTGCTGGGCAACCAAGAAGTGGCACCACCTAAGCAAACTGGGGGGGGGGGGTCTGGGGCCCACTGGGTCTTCCCCCTCAGGGACCTCCACACCCATCCCTGGGATGCCCCACCATAGTTGTGAGGTCCTTCATAGTTGTGAGGTCCTTCATGGATGTCGCAAACCCCTCTCCCTCCCCAGCAGTCCTCATAGCCTTCATTTCGGCCATGGTTGGGAGTGAAGTTCAGGGGAAAATGCAGATGTTTTGACCAGGTCTGGTTCGGCAGGGCCCACTGGGTTTTTTTTATGATCAGTGATTTTATTGTTTGGCATAGGAAAGTATTCTGTGCAACAATGGAATGTAAGGTAATGCACAATCCAGACCAAAAAAGCTAAAATGTACCATTGTGATAATCAAGCAAGTGCTATTTTTAAAAGTCTCTTTGTAAGTCTTAAATGTACCTGCTTTTGGATAGGTGCAAGCATCCCCCTTACAGGAACATTTTCCAAAAAAAAGTCAAAGGAAGATCTCTAACTAGTGATGGGCGGAGCTGTGCAGTTTTGAATTTGAATTTACTGAAAAAATTGCGACTATTTAGTCCAAATGCATTAAAGTCAATGGGTGTCCGAATAATTTTGACGCGTGACAATTTTGACACGAGCGACAATTCTGACTAAAAAATTACTCTTCAAAATATTGTTCATTAAAAACTGCCTATAGGTCACACTGAACATTTTTCACAGATAGGGTTTTGTTAGTAATTGTTTCATAAAGTTCCTAAACCTTTGCCAACCTGACGGTCTCCGTTTGTTTGTAATACTAACAGACTACTGCTGCATAATATGGCATCCCACGCATAGAGGGAAATGGGGATCAGATAAGTAATGTGAAAGCATAGGACACATACTTTTATGGCAAAATTATAAATCGCATGCAAAGAAAATGTTATGATACATGTAAAAAAAAATTTGACTTCTGGTATCTTTTTAATGTATATAACCTTCCATGATTTACATGTAAATAAAATTTACATATAATTAAATGACACAGTAGACCTATACGCAATTCCAGAGATCATCTAAACTTTTAATAATAAAACAGTAGCTTCTACTTGATCCAAACTAAGATATAATTAATCTTTATTGGAAGTAAAACCAGCCTATTGGGTTTATTTAATGTTTACTTGATTTTCTAGTAGACTTAAGGTATGAAGATCCAAATTATAGGAATATTTGTGACCCAGAAACCCCAAAGTCCCAAGCATTCTGTTTAACAGAATATATATATATATATTAAGAAATAAAGGTTATATGCATCAAACACGCTATACAACATCACTGAAAGTTACTGACAAATTGTCACTTTGGAACGGGAGCTTGGGATGTAGTAAGCTGCTTTTGTCCTTGTGCCCTCTTCACCTAACCTTTACCTTAAGGGTTGAGTGTAGTAACTATTAATATTAATAGCAGGAATGATTATTCTGTGGGCACCCCAAGCTTCACAGTGACAAGGACATCACCAGTGACACTATTACAAATAGGAGAAGACTCCCTATGGAAAACATAGGCTTAAGCAAGAAAAAGAAAGGGGCTTAATGTGACACCAACACACTGCCTTAACAAAAAAGGCTATTTACCAAGGATCTCCATATCCTGAGAATTGTCCAAACTTTTACTTTAAAAGGGACAAGATGCATGTGTACCCTATAATCTTATCATGTGTTTATAATAATGTGGTTGTGTGAATTTCAAAAATGTTAATTTGAGCTTCTGCCCAAAGGACATTTATATTTTACAATATGCCAACACAAAAGAAAACACATATTAGAGCATTGGCAGGCCCACACATGCCTATAATAGTATTGTCAGGTGCTTTCTATTACAGTGATTGGGAAGCAGCACTCCATACGCCATGTGCCATTAGCCTAAGTGGAGATATGCCCTATTTAGAAATATGTTTATATTCAAATCTGTTTTCTAAGAAGGTTTGTTAAAAGATATTAGGGATTCTCTATTCATTTCTGTAAGTACAGGTATGGGGCCTGTTATCCAGAATGCATGGGATATGGGGTTTTCCAGATAACTATTCTTTCCATAATTTGGATCTTCATACCTTAAGTCTACTAGAAAATCATGTAAACATTAAATAGGTTTGTTTTGTATCTAATTATGATTACGGATATCTGTGTTTGTATCAAATACAAGCTACTGTTTTATTATTACAGGTAATTTAATTGGATTAATTGGGTAAAACAAAGTCTATGGGATATGGCCTTCTTGTAATTCAGAGCTTTCTGGATAATGGGTTTCCCATATCTCTATATATATGTATAGGAAAAGCAGGTAATATACTAGTTTATCTGATAAGGAAATGTATGAAAAGATTATTCTGTTCCACTGGTCAGGTTAATCTTCAAGTGCAAATATGGTACACGTGGCAATTTCAGTGGAAGTCTACTGTATGTAAGCCATGAGGAACTGAACTTTCATTGAAAGCACA
>CM044435.1:10043583-10053604 GCA_024363595.1 Xenopus borealis
TTTTTAAGAACAAACCTACAGACCCTACCTTGTACACAGCCCGGGACTGCTTATATTATATTTAAAAACACAAGATAACTCAGTGGTGAGAGTTGAAGTGTCAGTAACAGTAACAGTTATTTTCTAAGTCCTATGCAAGGACACAGGGTACTGATAATAATATCAGCTTTATGTTTAGCGCAAGAGGAATCCATAGCTTATACTATAAACAGAGCTTTGCATACTGTATATAGCTCAAGGCTGTACATCTGGAGTCTAGTGGACCCCATGTAAATGTGTAGTTGGATGCACCTATTAAACCTTCTGTCAAGCCTACAGTTTAGAATATTACCTCCATGACTTCAAGAAACCCATCAGCATAGGTGCTTTAAAGGAAAAGTAAATGTTTTTCTTTTTCTTTCTGTAAATTTGCTCTAAACAGCCCCCCAGATTAATGTACCTTAAGGTGGCCATACACGAAGAGATCCGCTCGTTTGGCGATGTTGACAAACGAGCGGATCTCTCCCCGATATGCCCACCTTGAGGTGGGCGATATCGGGCTGATCCGATCGTGGGCCCTAGGGCCCAACGTTCGGATCAGTATGGACGGTCGGATCGCGGGACCGCATCAACGAACAGATGCGGCCGCGATCCGACGGGATTTTTAAACCTGCCCGATCGACGTCTGGCCGACTTTCGGCCAGATATCGATCGGTAAAGCCCGTCGGAGGGCCCCCCACACGGGCAGATAAGCTGCCGACACAGTCTGTCGGCAGCTTTTATCTGCCCGTGTATGGCCACCTTTAGTCCCTGCTGCAAGTCTGCTCTGGTTTCTGTGTTATCAGCAGCTTGTTTCCCCTTCTTCCTGGTGCAGAGTGAAGCCCAGCCCCTTAGTTTACTGAGCAGTCCATTTGCTGCTGTTCCACAATAGAGAGGAAGAGGGAGCCAGTGTGTGCATTAGTAAGCTAGTTTCCCCAAGCAAAAGGTGCTACACACACTGGTCTCTGCTATGTCATAGTATGCAAATGATCTCCAGGACTAGTCACAGAGATAAGGTCAGCTCAGTAAACTAAGGGGCGGGGCTTCACTCTGCACCAGGAAGAAGGGAAAACAAGCTGCTGATAACACAGAAACCAGAGCAGACTTGCAGCAGGGACTAAGGTACATTAATCTGGGGGTCTGTTTAGAGCAAATATACAGATAGAAAAAAAAAAGGTTTACTTGTTCTTTAAATGAGTGATTCACCTTTCAATTAACTTTTAATATTTGGTAAAATGGACAAATCTAATTAACTTTTTCAATTGGTCTTCATCATTTTTTTTATAGCTTCAGAATTATTTACCTTCTTCTTTTGACTCTTTCCAGCTTTCAAATGGGGGTCACTGACCCCATCTAAAAAAACAAATGGTCTGTAAGGGCTCTTACATATGAGTGTTTGAAGCTGCGCTCCCCTGCGTTCCGTTATGCGTTCAGCCGCAGGGGAGCGCAGGAGTAGACGCATTTTTTTTTCAATGGGGTTGTACTCACACAGGTAGGCACCATACGCTCCAAACGCAGGAAAAATGCAGCATGTTGCATCTCAACCTGCATTGCTTACTTGATTAATATGCCATTTGAGATACAAGAAAGGCATTTTTTTTCATGGGTGCTGCTGCTCATGACACAGAGCTGCCTAACTATTCCCAGGGTGCAGAAAAGCAGCATATACATTTAGCTCTTATACTTCTGCCTTAGATCATTCTCATAGCCCTGGCACAATGGTGATACCATGATAACACTCTGATTAATCAAAAGCAGCTTTAAAGCTCATATGAAGAGTGTAAGAATCTATCTATTGTAAAGCCAACAATTTTCTTTTCTGCTTTGGCAAATCTCTGTGATCACCAGGGCCTTAAAACCCTAAATTACCTTAGCCCAGTGCCAATCTGTGAGGATACCTATGGGGTGGCAACATTAACATATTATTACACTGATTTTCTGCTTATTGTCACCTTCCCTCGAATCAACAGTCACATAACTGAAATGCTAATGAAGACATTGTAATGCAAATGAAGGCATGGAGAGCCCACTTGGCGTTGTGAATTCCTATAGACACTGCCAGTGTATTATGAAAAGGGGCCTTACAAATTCTAGCTTCAGACTAAATGATCTCCACCTGTAGACAAGCATCTCGTAGTACTAAAAGTTCATATTGGAGAAAAAGCAAGCACATGCTGTCTTATTGGATTTACTGTATATGGGGAGGAATCCAAACATTAAACTCAAGCGCTTACAATTGTTGTCATGATGTGTCTGTACACGGCTCTCTTCCACTGACATCTTAACTGTTTGTTGGCAACATGTCTGTCTTTATTTTCAATAAAAGATAAATAAGCAAGCTTTATTTTTATTTCTAATGTTCATATGAAACATAAACACGTTCGCTTGAATACAGGGAAAATATCTGCAGAAAATATCTGCAGATCTAAAAAAATCTAGGAGCATACAGTGGTGTGACAAACTATTTGCCCCCTTCCTGATTTCTTATTCTTTTGCATGTTTGTCACACAAAATGCTATAGGAAGGCTCGCCGACCCTGTAAACTGTTCTAAATTGACACATTTAGTTAATACATTTCTTATCTTTGTCCCTGCTGATCAGAATCCATGAGTTTCATAACAGGCAGCTGCTAGAATTGATATAATAGATGCTAATATTCCCACAGATACTGCTGCTGAGAAATGTATCAACTAAATGTTGCAAAATTGGAACAGTTTAAAGTCTGCGCCTGATTTACTGAGCTGCCAGACTCAAACACCAGGGACACCAACATTCAACTTTACACTTAGATTTTGGAAAAACAGTCAAAAATAAATAATGGAAAGTAATAGAAAAAAAAGTCTTTATTTCTGGGGAACAATCTGAACTGAAAAAAATTGTTTGGAAGGTTAACAACCCATTTAGTAACAAGTTCCTTTCAGTACCTTTTGTAAAACTTACTTCTTTATCTACATATTTTGCAATGCATTCATTCACATCAGTCCATATCCCAGTGCAGCTTTGAATACAGAGTCCTTATTACATTCACTCCCGCTATGGTCAGTTTATCAGGAACCAATGAACCTATCAGTTTATGTTTCAGAGTGTGGGAGGAAACTGGAGTATTTGCAGGAAACATACATTCAAACATACAAACTCCTTGCAGATAGCACCCTGGCTGGAATAAAACACAGAACCCCAGAGCTGAAAGGATTTATTTGGGGGGGTGAAATTAAAATAAGTATCCAGTATCTGGGGAGATATAATGGAGCTAGTGCCCCTTCCACTCGCTACATGGTGGGGTTGGGGAATGTGAAAACTATTCCCTTATAATTTTTTAGTCCAATTGTTGGAATATGAATTCCTGAATTCTTTGGACACCCCTCTCCAGTTCATTTTCTCTCTTGGAATGGGGTAGGAAAGAGGGTGTTCCCGGCTCCTTCTAATTAATGTAAGGGATAATCATTTTTATTACTGAATTAATATTTCCTTCAATCAGTTCGTACAGAGGAATTCATAAAGATTTATTATGAATTCCTCTTTTGGCATGGCATAATAAAGTAGTTCTATAGGAACCGTACACCACACACCTCCCAATTCAAGATATCCCTGGTGCCCGGTGAAAGAGGAATCGGCCACCTCAAAAAAAGGTAATAGAAACTCACCGGCACACAGGATGCAAAGCAGCAAGGTGAACCCTTGTAATTTTATTACTGTAGTGCAAAGTGCAACATTTCAGGGCCATGCCCCTTTATCAAGGGAGCGTGGTCCCGAAACGTTGCACTTTGCACTACAGTAATAAAATTGCAAGGGTTTGCCCTGCTGCTTTATATCCTTTGTGCCAGTGAGTTTCTCTTAAATGTTTTAATAAAGGACAATCTATGTTTAAAAAAAAAGCCTATCTTTTGCTAAGCCACAGACAAGGCAAGCTTAAAGGAGAAGTAAACCCTAAAGTAAAAAGAAACCTACGCCTCTACCCAACATAGACCCCCTCCCACCAAGCCCCAGTCTAGTTGCTACCCTGGGAAATTGCCCCTGGTCTTTAGTTACCTTCGGTGCAGATTATGTCCAGCTGAGTTCAAGGCAGCCATCTTCTGTCTCTTCTGTAATTTTTAGGTCTTCTTCTGGCGCTTTGGCAATTTCCCATGACTTTCAGCAAATGTGCAGTTGTCTTGAATAGGAAGATCCAACTGCACATGCGCCGATACCCACTCTTATTTCGAAAATTACCAAAGAGAGGAAGATGGCTGCCATGAACTCAACTGGACAGAATCTGCACAGTGGTTTAAGCAAAGACAAGGCTGGGGGGGGGGTTATGTAGGGTAGGATATTTTTTACTTTAGGGTTTATTTCTCCTTTACGTCACACCAAAGACCAAATTAACTAATAACTAAAGCCATTTGTGTTCTTTCCAGAAGATAACCTCATCAATAGTTACAGGCACACAAAGGCTCAGACCTGGCAAACTTGAGATTATAAAACCTATCCCTCTAAATAACAAAGTCCGGTCAAATCTTCTTATTTGGTAGTTCAGTAAAGATATATTTAACACACCTCATAAATTTCACCTCCTGGGTTCTAGGAATTCATTGTGGCACCCTTTGGAGAGCCAAACGCTGTTGAGTCAGGACCAAGAACACAACCACAATCAATAGCAATAACAAGTGGCTTTATATAAATGGATTTATATAACTTTCACTTGACAGCCTACTAGAACACAATGGGTGATGTATCAAGTGGTACAAAAGCAAAGTAAGTCCAGTTCCATTTGAATGAAAGGCAGTTTTACAAGTCTGTCCTTACTTTGTCCTACTTTGATACATTGCCTTGTGCATGAAAGGCATGCAGTCTTGTGTTCGGGGTGAATCCATGTTCATTTTTTTTTTTTTTTGACGATAATGAGTTTAGAAAATGCAAAGCAGTCAATAAGAGAAACAACTGTCCACTTTAAAAAAGGAAATCCGGTCAACTGCTGAAAAAAATAAACAATTGCATAATGCAGATGTATGAAATTCTAAGGAACTTTCCAGTAGACTGTAAGTTACACATATTCAGTGATTTTAAAATAATTTGTAAATCCTCTTGCTGCCTGTCAGCATAAGAGCAACTGACCAGCCATATAGGCCTTGTAGTGTCAGCCAATAGGAAACTATTGTACTAGTGCTCAGAATTGTAAACATACACCTACCCCTTATCCTCATTTATATGAATATATTATACAGTTTATTGTGTATTTTATAAATCAATGTATATTTTATGCACAAATGCATGTCCTCATTTGCCTATGCATTCCCTGAGGTTCTTCAGGGACAACTATTCATAGTAAAAGGCTTTGTTTTTCAAGCCCCAGACAAAGTGCATGCAGGGGTTCTATAAAATACATGTGCCTTTAGGGCACATTAGAAGCAAACGAGGATATCTTTTGCTATTCAGACTACCTTGATGGTTTTCCCAAATGAATTGCAGACTAATGGTGCATGCAAAGCCCTATGTTTTATCAACAATACTGACAGTAAAAATTTTTAAATATTGATTGAAACTGTTACCAATTCTGTAATTTATACATGGAAAGATTTTAACAGTCTAAGTCAATATGATTATATTATGTGTGAAGTAGAAGCACCCTATGGGGAAATGACCAAATTTTGTCATGATTATGGACTTTTCACATTAGGTCAACCTCAAAATAAAAATTGACTTAATAAAATTAAACATAATTCTTAGCAACTTTCCAATATACATTGATTCAAAATGATCAGTGTTTTTAAAATTATTTGTAAAAACTATGGCTTAAAAGAAGCATTTGGCTAACTCCTGTTGTTACTTTTTAAACAATGTTGCAAAAGTCTTTGTTCCCAAGCAAAGACAGGTCTGTTAATCTGCTGCTTTCTATAGCAATAAACATACAAATAATTTAAAAACCATAGAAAATCTGTAATAAATGTATATTAGAAAGTTGATTAGAATTATGTTTTTCGTTTACAAGGTAAAAAATAAATTTTTTGGGTTGACATTCCCTTTAACGGCTCCTGATGTAACTCAACCATTTTCCTGGGGTCAAACCATTGGATAAATATGATTTGGCCAACCCTTAGCCAAATCGTGCCACAGTTCATGCATTTAGTGATCAACCAAGAAGATCTTCCTTTCAGGGTTTGCTTAAAATTTCAAAACTATTCAGTAACACCATCACAGAAACTTTGGGTGGAGAATGTAATACAAGATATATTTTAATAGATTTAAGGTGTCTGCAGAGGAAGCAGACCCTGCAGCAACAGGGGGGGGCAAGGACGTATATAGGCCCAAAGGGGCCCTAATTAATAGATAATTTTAACGAATATTGATAAAAAAAGGTCAACTTCTAGAAGTTTTGGAAAACTAATTTACTGTGAGGTTCAATAATATCCAGTTGTGCCACAGGGGATGGCTAAACGGGTTTAGAGGTTCTTATCTACCACAAAATTATATATTCTTATATTTCCATGTAGGATTTTGAAATTGGATTTGTCCTCTGGGTTCCCAGTTGGATATCTCCAATATGGGAGAACCCACAACAAATATTTGAGACTAGTTTATTGAAGTGATTTCCTCCTGATTTTCCTACTCATCCCTAGGGCATGCCTTTCAATACAAATTGACTTATCTCTTGCGTCAAATCATTCATCACCCTTTGACTGTAGCACAGCAGGACAAGATCTCACCAGGATAGACTTTGCTGTCTAGAGTAGGTTACCTGTTGGACATCTAGGAAAATGATTTACAATTGGCTGAGGGCTCTGTTAATAGCATGCACTTGTCAAGTTCCATGCTAACGCGCATTAGCAAGGCAAATGTTTTTGTTTTGCACGAATGACTAACAAATTGAGGTGAAGAACATTAACAGCTGCCTTTTCTGGTTATATATATCTAAGGGTATCTTCAAGATACAAATCAAACATAGATAGTGAAATCAATGTGATATTTTAAAATCAGAACACGTGAACCACAACAGTTGGCAAATTAATATTTACAAATGATCCAGTCATAAAACATTATCTTAGACTTGATGATGCCCATATCTACCACTGCCTGCTATATTCTGGTAGGAAGACTATAACACCCATGCTCTTTTTCAGGTGACAATCACATCAACATTGCCAGTTTGGATATTTGGTCCAATCCCTAGGAAAGAAATGTGAGGAGATTTTGAGGGGGGGGCAAAATTCACAGAAATAATTGCATTTCTCATTTACCATTTTAAAATCACAGACGCATGGGTAAGGTCTTATATACTGTAAATTAATGGCAAACAATGGTGACTTTCCTTGTCCTTGTGTACAGTAAATATGAAGAATGATCTTCTAAGCAATTTTGCAATTTACGTTTTTTTTTTTTTAAACAAAAAAAAAGGGACTTTAAATGTAAAATGTTCTCTGTCTCCTCCTACAGAGAATGCATATAGCTGCAAGGATGACTTTTATGGTTTAATACCCTGTGCAGATGGCTTTTCCAATTAGAAGCCTCCTGCACAGGGAGTCCTCCACTCAGTACTGTCAAATCTATGCACTGGACTCAGGAGAAGCCCCCAAGCCTAGCCCTGTAGTTTGACAGGTGTTGCAGACCACCCACCTCCCTACAGTTTATTTCCCTGTCAGTGAACTGATAAGAATATGGTTCTCTCAATAAAGTACGTTAAAGTAACCCTGGGGCTGCCAGAACTTCAATAAACATCTGACCAATGCGGGGGGGGGTTTACAAAAATGGAGTTAACTTAAATATTATACGGATTTGAAATCAAATTCACAAAAGTCTTAATCCATGTCAGAAATTTGGTGCATTTGAGTTAAATTGTTGTTGCAGCTTTTAGATAAAAAAAAAAAATCTAATTTTAGCAGAGAGAAGGTAAAAAATAAAATGTTCTTTAGATGATTTTGAATGTGTCATTGCATTTCAATGGCAATTTGCAAATACCATTATGTGTGTTTTTTGAGTTGTTTGCTATTTCCTCATTCTGGTTGCTAGTGTCCAAATTAGCATAGCAACCATGCATCAATTTGAATAAGAGACTGGAATAGGAATAGGAGTAATAAAAAGTGGCAATAACAGTACATTTGAGGCCTTACAGAGTTTTTGTTTTTTAAACGGGGGTCAATTTAAAGCTTCAAAGGCAAATAAAAATTTTTTTTTTTAGACCAATTGAAAAGATGCACCGCATCCAGGATTGAGGATTCAGTTTGGGATTCAGCCTTTCTCAACAGGATTCAGATTCAGCCGAATCCTTGTGTGTGTGGCAGATCCAAATCTGCATATGTAAATGAGGAGCGGGAAAGGAAATCGTGACTTTTTGTCTCAAAACAAGTAATTGAAACATTATTTTTCCACATTTTCCTTTCCCGCCTCTAATTTGCATATGCAAGTTAGTATTTGGATTCGGTTCAATATTCGGATAAATCTTTTACAAAGGATTTGGCCGAATCCCAAACAGTGGATTTGGTGCATCCCTACTTAGAATACACCATTCTATGACATACTAAACGCGCCATAAAGAGCTGAACCTGTGAAATTGGAGGTTGTGGGGTGGGGGGGCCCAGTGGCTACCAGGAGGGCCCTTCGTTAGCAGCCCTGGTGGGCCCCCAATGCTCCAGTCTGATCCTGCCCGCCATAACAGTTTTATTGGATGATTTGCAAACTCAAAACATTTTTTTTTACATTGCACCTAATGTGCTTTGTATAAGTGCTATTAATGAAAGGGGAATGTGGGAAAGTGAACACATGTATTTGCATACCATGTGAGTAGTAGTACAACAACACTTGCTGGACAATTCCTTAGAAAACACATCTCATCCCACAGTTGACTCCCTTCCCCTTACACAATCTTGCCTTGCTATACATACTTTCACAATTGGGGTCCCTATCCCTTACCTGGGCAAAATGTTGCCTTACTATCCATACTAGCCCAGTTATATCCATTCCCTAATACTTAATAATTGTCGGGCTATACACAACATCCCATACTTGCACTCCCTCTGAATTATGGCTGCTACCTCACAGCACTGAAGTTTAGGTCATATCCACTATGTGTAAGTAGTTTGTATGTTCCTCCCACACTCCAAAAACTTACAGGCAGCTTAATTGGTTTCTAATTGAGAATGTGATAGGGATCTTACATTAAAATGTTCATTGGGGCAGGGATGTGAATAATGTATAATCTCAGTAAAACACTGTGTAATATGTTGCTGCAGTATAATTAACAAATAATGACAATGTGGGCAATGGTGCATCTTTCCTTTCTCTTTCTCTGTAATCAACTGCATCTCGGCATTCCCTTTTCTAGCTCTAGCCACACAATTTGTCTGCACACTTGGACCTTTCAGGACGCGTTCCCATGTGGTGTATTTTTCATGTGTTCCACCTGGCACTGAGCCTAGACTGTGCCTGGCTCCCCTCAAAAAAATCTTCATTGGGGCCCAGAGGACACTTCAACCATTACCATCCTCATACCCTCCCTCCACTGCCCTCTCTCTCACTCTTGTCCCCAGCTCCCTCCTCGCTGCCAAGGCCAGTTTGGATGGGTAGAGGGATTTATTTAAAGCTATATTGGAAGCAGACCCTGCAGTCCCCCAAGGGCCCACCTGCGACTGTGGGGGTCTGTTTCCTCTATAATTACAACACTAGCAATGGAACCCCACAAAAAAACTCTCCTGAGGAACCCGGCCCAATTTTAATACTTGCACACACTACCGGCTGCCCCCACTCCCTCTTGGGGAAAGGGTATTTTATGAAAGCTTTAGAAGAAACTCTGCTTCCTGTTCCCACTTCCACAGCAACTGCAGGTTCTGCTTCCTCTGTAGTTACACCACTGGTTCCACCTCGTTGTAATGCAGGAGTCAAATTTTTTTTATTTTATACAGGTTGTACTGACAAAGCCATCTTGAACCATACAGCCTTCACACCTACATTTGGCTTTTAAGTTCGACCCCCATAAGTACAAACTCTATACATGAGCAACCTCAATATATTATGGTAGAATGAGTTGATTTATTCA
>CM044435.1:10055639-10070282 GCA_024363595.1 Xenopus borealis
AAAAAAAAAAAAAAAGAGAAAAGGGTTACTTCAGTTTCCACATCTAACATCTCTGTGTTGACTACTTGTTTTTTCTGCCCTAGATATATGTATAATTAATAAAGTATTTTTAAATGGCAGACATGTTTGCTCAGTTAATTACGCATATTTGTCTATAATAATAGAATAAACAAGCATGAGTATCTCACCCCCTCCACACCAATAAGTGTCATTTTTTCTTTGCAAGTGTCTGATTTCATAGGGATAGAAAACACTGTCTGCAATCTTCTTCATCCACTTTCAGAAAATAAAAGAGTGAATTTATCAACATGAGGAACTATGACAAAAGAAACATTGAATCGGAGATATATAAAAACATATTTTAAAAAACAGGTGTTGATTCTGTTCTCCATCCTGTGCATTTATGACTTAAACCTAATATTTAAAGCTTTTCCTGTTACATCTAGGCTCCTAAGTAAAAACAAACTGAAATTTGAAAACCTAAAATCTGTTAGCATTATTGTTCATGAGTAGGTTGTAGCGTGCTTACAATTAAAAGTCTCTACTTTTTTTTTTGTACAAAGTTTAAGGTAGGAGAGGGGATGGGGAGAGGGGAAAATGATACAGTAGAGCCAGTGATGGATTTCCAGATGATGTGCCCCAAGGCAGGCCACCTTCTGCACCCTCGTCCCTCAACACACGCATGCATATATGGCTTCTCTGCTCCCCCTGCATCTCCACTCTGGGTAAGCTGTAGGAACCCAGAAATATGGAAGCAACTGGGTGGCTTGAAACCATAAGCCAGGGCTTCTGGGCCTTACGATAAATCTGTTCCAGAGCAGACCCTGTGGTTCAGGTCCCCCTGATGCTCAGGCCCTCCAGCAACCACACAGGGTCTGCTGTATATATAGTTATGCGACTTAAGGTGGCCATAGACAACTGCCCCCCCCCAGTACACATGTTCTGGGGGAAGGTTATAAAATATTAGCAGACAACATGGACCTACCCCAAGTGTGCTCCCCTGAAGTCTGTCTGCTGGGACTAGTTGAGGATATGCTCCCCTTGAACAGAACCTGCTCACTCATATGGACACTGCTATACTATGCGAAAAAGGTGGTGATTATGGGCTGGATGGGGAAAGACACTCCAATTTTGAATGTATGGGTCAAATTGGTAAATAAAGTACAGCTAAGTTTGACAAAGTATGGAGCCCGTGGCTAGATGTGCACTTGGTGGAGATCCCAGGGTCCTGCCCTCCTCGACAGGAGAGAAACACCGCCTTTCTTTTAGTGTATGTATCAGGGTTGAAGTCCAGATGCCCTCAATGCACCCTTAACAATGGTCTGACACAATTCCATACGATGTTGCTTCGTGACTCTGTATTAGGATATGTATTAACTAACTCTATGGGTGAACCAGGCTGTTTGTCATGTTTATGTTACTCTCCTTGTATCCCCTTCACTTGAAAAGCAAAAATAAAAACCTTAAAAAAAAAAGGTGGCCATAGACACACAGATAATATTGTACAAAACTATTTTTTGTACGATATTCTGTGTGTGTATGGTGGGAAAGGAGCCAACCGGCAGAAGAATTGGATGCCGGTCAGCTGGTCAATTGGGCTGGATAGAAAATTTTGACTTTGAAAGTACCCTTAACACCGGCCATTGTTAGAGCTGAATCGTCAGATACAGGTAGAATTCTATTGTTTCTATCTGTTTATCTGACGATTCAGCTCTACACGTGTGTATTGAAAAGAACAATCTTTCTTGGAAAGTCCTTTGATTGATATATATCATTGATCCAATGAAATATACTTATGGTCATTTTCTACCAGGAGGCACAATTGCAAAGTGCCAAGGGGCACCACAACTCTACACTGCCTTAGGGCAAAGACAGGACCCTGATGTGAACTGTGCCTTCTGATGCTCCCGACCTTGTGCCTCTGAATGACGATTAAGGTAGGGGGGACTGCATCTCCCCGACAGCCCCATACTAATGTATTAGTGTATTAGCTGTATTAGTGAAGGGAGCCACAGGCATGTGATTATTTGCACAATGCACCAAGAAACCAAACTATATTTGGATGGGCTTTGACCAAATGTAACAAAAGCTCAAAGGGACTTGGAAAACATCAGCCCTACACATCTCAGGCCTCATCTGCAGTGTTATTTCATATCACTAAATCATTCAGGGGAGGTTCTCTCAATTGGGAGGAGGTCAACTACTTTTTGCTCACAAAATGAAGCCCTTGCCTACAGTAGCCCCCCAAATCTAAATAGTACAAAAAACAGGAGGCAAATTACGATTGGACCAGTGAAAAATATACCATTCCATTGTGACATGGCAAAATCAGCTGTTTATCCAGCTACACCAGGATATTTTGAGAGAAAATGAAGGATGCACAGAATCCACTATTTGGGATTCAGTCAAATCCCCCAATCCTTTATAAAAGATTCGGCAGAATAGCGAATCAGATCCTAATATGTGTAATTCAATTTGCATAATGCAAATTAAGGACGGGAAAAAGTTGTTTTGTGATTTTTCTTCTCACCCTGAATTTCCATATGCAAATTATTATCCGGATTCGGTTCGGCCAGGCAAGAGGATTCAGCCAAATCTGATTTCTGCTGAAACGCTTGAATCCTGGATTCGGTGCATCCCTAGAGAAAATAATAAGGGCCAAAACTTTTATAAAAGCAAGATTTCTCAAGCTACATGCTACCCTGAATATATCTATTAAATATTGACAAAATATATGGACTGATTTGTTCAAATTTGAGAAAATTCTGCTAACATATCACACAACGTCTAAAGTATTCGAGCTTTAGGAAAGTTAAAAAAAAAAATCTAGAAGATTAAAAATGAACACTCAGCCATCTTAACCTATGTGCTATAAAAGTCAGCAGGAAGCATATCTTTAGCATTCAAACAAGTTTTTTTTTTAAAGTTTTTGATAACAGTCAAGATTTTAAAACGACAATAAAAATTAATGGAATAGTGCGGATTTGGTTTGAGATGTATTTTATCAATTTATGTTACTGTAGTTAAATCCATCAAGTTATGTTGAGCTCTTCTCACTTACTTGGTCACTCACTTTTTTTTATTTAGTAAACTATTTTTTGGCGCTTTGCACATTCACTAATGAGGCTTTTGATCTTTCTGCACATAAGGATTTATTATTACACATTTAGCAAAGGACAGTGAGTGGAAAACTCCTAAGAGATCCCTGATGATGTGATTGTTACACAGACTCCTATTGCCCATGGGAAATATATATGCAATCATATTGCAGCCAAAAAACAGGCACACGCACTGGCCGGTTATCTGGGATAGGGGGTGATTTTAAAGTGGAATGAACCTGCATAAATTATTAGGCTAGAAATGCAAGAAGTTGTTTTTGGGCTTCTATTCCCACCAGCAGCTCCTCATCTTTTTCTCTACTGACTCACAGCACATGTTCTGGGTGGCTGTCACTTACCTGAACACAGGGACCAATTTGCAAAATATACAGTATATTTACAATATCAGTTTTATAATAAAAGGCTGATGAGTAAGTAATTTCATTCATATTACATGGCAGCATTGGAACCAGTGCAGTCTGCATCAGATAAGTTATCCTATAAGATATTTAAGTGGTTGGCTATTTATTTATTAGGTATTTATTAGGGCTGTGGGCTGCCATATTGATTGCTACTGTAAAGGAATTTACTATAGGGAAATGTTATTTTCTTACTATCCATGTCCCAAATTACATCTATTCCCTGACCTGTCACACATGTGATAATATTATCACATGTATATTATATATATAATTTTATATTGTGTTATCATACATCACTAAAAGTAAGACCATGGATTTGGAATTTGTTTACAAGAGGATCCAAAAGGTTTGGCACAAGATAAATTCCTTGCATGTGCGTAACCTCCTCACCTTGCTGTGAACGCTCACGCATGCGCACTAACACACCGTGTTACCCCCTCACCTCGCATAGGCGGGTATATACACGCAAAGAAGAACGGACTCTGAACACCAAACTGGGGTAGGCAGCAGGGAAAAGTACATGCCTGGGGCCCCCAAGCTTTGCACCCTAGGCACGTGCCTACCCTGCCTACCCCTTGTTCCGGCCCTGACTGACCCCAGCAGCAAAACTATTCCTCCGTAAGCTTACAATGGTATTATTATTGCTACTTTTTATTCTATATCTTTCTATCAAGCCTTTCTCCTGTTTAGTCTTCCAATCCCTCATTCAAACCACTGCCTCAGGTAAGCAAAGTCCTAGTAACCAGGTAGCTACTACTAATACACACTGGAGAGCTAAATAATTGAAAAACCACAAAAAATAAAAAGCAACTGTAAATTGTCTCAGAATATCGCTGTCTACATCATACTTTGCGCTTGTTTAAAGGTGAACTGTCCCTTTAACATATAAAAAAAACAGGATTAAAGATTGTTAAAGGGTAGTGATGGGCGAATCTCCCCAGTTTCGTTTCGCCGAAAAATTCGCGAAAAATTTGTGAAACGAGTCGCGGCACGCTTTTGATGTGCGTCGCGTCAACTTCGACGCGTTGCGTCGTCTTCGTTGCGTCGAGTCAAAAACGACGCGCAACTCTTTTTTCGGCGAATTTTCGACAGACGAAATTTCGCTGGCATTTCGTGAATTTATTCGCCCATCACTATTAAAGGGGTTTGAGTTCACTTTTAGTCTCATGAATAGAGTGATATTCTGAGATAATTTGCAATTGGTTTTCATTTTTTATTATTTGTGGTTGTTGAGTGATTTAGATTTTTATTTTTCAGCTCTCCAGTTTGCAATTTCAGCAGACTGGTTGCTAGGGTCCATATGACCTTGCATTGATATGAAGGACAGGAATATGACTAGGAGAGGGTCTGACTACAAAGAGGAGTAATAAAAAGTAGCAATAACAATAAACTTGTAAAAATACATTTGTGGAAGCCGGAAAGAGGCTAATAGTACAAAAACTAAAAAAAGAGAAATTGAAAAAGTAGCTGAGAATTGGTTATTCTATTGCACCATCCCTTGAAAGGAAATTGATGAAAAGGTAAATCAGGCACACTGAAAGGTAACAGGCAATGGCGTAACTAGATGCTATTGAGACCCACAGCAAATTAATTTTAGGGCCCCCAATATATCCACAGGTTGTCCTGTTTTATCAATATATGTTTAAATAGTTAATTAACTAGGGCCTCACGGGGCTCCCTAAACCACTTGGGCCCCCTTGCAGCTGCAGGGTCTGCTTCCTCTGTAGTTACAAAGGACTACCAAAATGCCTGTGACTGTCATCAATCACCCCTCTAGTTAACAAGCTATACCCATTGCCACCTAAATCAGTAATTTCCCCTGTATCCCCTGGGTCAGCGGTACGGTTGCCCCCATGTACATGTCCCAACAAACAATGCTTGTTTTTTTCAAAGTAGCGTGTATTTTTATGTAGGAGGTGAAATACAACTCAAGAGTGAAAGACTATGGCAGCAAATTGTGCTTAGGTTTGGTGCTTGTTGACCTGATGCAGGGTTAAAAGCTGAATAGATCTCTGTGCATCTGTGCATGGGTGGATGGGATTTAAAAGGATTTGCACCTCTGAGGGGTTTTTGATCAGCATGTTATATAACGGACATTGAGACCGGTTCAAACATTAACTTTCCGTCTATGAGCAGCCTTTGGTTTATGTGGGAGTTAGGACATAAATCAAGAAAATAAAGAAATTGTTCTCCAAGCTAGTGGAGCTCGTGGCCTGTTGACTTGGAGGAGGATAACATTTTTCTTGCTTTGTCTAGGGTGGGTGTCAATTAAAATGCATAGGGCATTTGTGTGTATTTTGGCCATAGAAGGAAGCAATAAGAGGCGCTGTATGAAATTTTTCTATTGAGCAGCTCTATATCCCCTCCAGCCTCTATATATCCCCTCCAGCCTCTGTTTATCCCTTTCCAGCCTCTATTTATCACTGGGTATTTGTCAGCTGTTGCCCTGACACCCAGCAGCACATGTAAGTAATGTCACAGATGGGACCAGTCACTAAACCTCAAGTCAACAAAGGTAACAAGTGAGTTTGTCTCCCTATGAAACTACAGACATGCTTTAAACCTTTTCAAAATGTAAAAAAAAAAATTCTGCCTTACTGAAAATTAAACAAGCACTTCAGCTTTTTATGAGGCTATGCCTCACTAGACAATAAAATGCTTCAGCATACAAGGGATATACATATATATCCACGCAAGGACTGACATTTCTCAAAGTGCCAAATTGTCAGTAAATCATGCTTTAAATCTATGCAGTTGCGGCATATTAATGATTTCACTGAAATATATATATATAATAAAGTTCCTGTTTTTTTCACCTGAATAAGTCCCTGGAGTGCGGTTTTGTTTGCAAACTCTATGAAAAAATTTTTTCCAGTACCCGGGCAGTTGTTTTTGGTTTAGAGTGCACCTAATTGGACTGTATATATATATATATATATATATATATATATATATATATATATATATATATATATATATATAATGTTGAAGAAACCGGCACTCACGAAACTGATTGTCACTAATGCCTGGGTGCAGTTCCACAAAACATACAAATCCTTCAAGAAAGTAGCCGCACTCTAAGGTCTTATGATGAAATGAAGAAACTTTATTCAGATGAAGAAACACTGACGTTTTGGCTGATACAACAGCCTTTCTCAAAGTGACCCGGAAACCTAGGTATTTAGGTTGATGGTTATTTTTCCGGGTCACTTTGAGAAAGGCTGTTGTATCAGCCGAAACGTCAGTGTTTCTTCATCTGAATAAAGTTTCTTCATTTCATCATAAGACCTGAGAGTGCGGCTACTTTCTTGAAGGATATATATAGGTATATATATATATCGATACCGGCACTCACCTCTCCTTCATAGCACGGGGTGGTGCTAACAAAAAATATTCTTACAAAATGTAGAAAAGAGAAAGCACTCACGGCAGTGAGCAAAAAAAATGCTTTACTGCATTATAACAAACAGACATCTAAGTTTGTTATAATTATTATTAACATGTATTTCTATAGCGCCAACTTGTTGCGTAGCGCTGTGTATGCAGTAAAGCATTTTTTTTGCTATCACAAACATCACTTCTGTGAGTGCTCTTTCTTTTTTACATTTTGAATATATATATATATATATATATATATATATAGAATAGGAAATCTAGGCCTTATAAGTAAGCAATATTTCCAATTCACGAGCCACAATGGTCTTCCTGGAAAACTTTTTGGGTAGATCTGAAATGGGTGGATCTGAGAATGGAGCATATGATATTGTGCTCTAAAATGCTCCTGTATATTTAATATTAGATATGGAACTTCGAAAAAATGTTATACAAGTATGTAACCTGTTATTCAGAATGCTCACGACTTGAGGTTTTCCGGATAACTAATCTTTCCATAATTTAGATCATATCTTCTTTCCGTAATTTAGATTTAGAGACCTTAAAGGAGGAAAGATTGCCACAATCTTCCAGTGTCAGCCAAGAAAATGGACTACATGTATATTAGCTGCTCTGTTTCCAGTCCTTGTTTGGAAGTTCTGCTGCGGGAAATTTGAATGCACGTTGCTCTCCACAGTAGTCTTTGAAACTTTTTTTTCATGCCTCATGTCTCCTACCATACGATTGTGAGCACATGCATTATCTATCAGAGCTTGGGATGAAGTGACAAGCAGCTTGAAGATGGTGGCCACAATTTACACAGAAGTAGAGGAGCTTCAACCGGCTATATCTCCAGTGAGCTGGCAAATATTTTTTTAAAAAAGAAAGAGTTTTGCGCTTCATTTAGGAGAACCTAAATGAATAAATGGGAAATGGCTCACTTGGTTGCCTTTCCTTAATGTCTACTAGAAAATCATATCCAGTAAGTTAATTAATAATAATATAATTAATTATATATTAGTTTGGATCAGGTACAAGCTACTGTTTTATTATTACAGAGGAAAAGAAAATCATTTTACAAATTTGAATTTTTTGGGAGACAGCCTTCCCGTAATTTGTAGCTTAGACTGTATTTTGTAGGAAATACACATAGGTTTCTTAGCAAAGTTTCTTTCTTCCCAGCAAAACTGGATCCATCATCTGGAAACCCTTCATTCAGAAAGCTCCAAATTACAGAATGGCTCTCTCCCGTTGACTCCATTTTATCCAAATAATCCACATATTTAAAAATGATTTCCTTTTTCTCTGTAATAATAAAACAGTAGCTTGTACTTGATCCCAACTAAGATATAATGAATCCTTATTGAAGGCAAAACCAGCCTATTGGGTTTATTAAGGTTTACATGATTTTCTAGTAAGCTTAAGGTATGAAGATCCAAATTATGTAAAGATCCATTATCCAGAAAACTAAGTATTCTGGATAGCAGTGCATATTTATTAGTGATGTTGGCTGAGCTTTATCAGTAACGAATTGTCTTCTTCATCATGTCATGATTGTGAGACTATTCGAGTATGCAAATTAAGTATTTTCAACCATCGAAAATAAAATATTCGGTCGCATCGAATAAATATATATTCGATCGCTTGAGTATTCGGCGGTCGAAGAACTTGCCCTTTAAATTTTTATTCGAATGCCTACTTTGCCAGATTGAACCTACCGAATTGCATTAGAAGCCAATGGGAAGCCCCAATAGGCATTTTTTATAGTTTACGTTTCGAATATTATTCGTGTGATTGAACACTGAATATTCGATTTGTACGAATTTTGCATGTAATCGCTCGATCGTACGATTTTGTCGGTTATTCGAAAAGAGCTCAAAACCAGCGAATATTTTATTTGATTTTGGCAAATATTTATCCGCCAGTCGAATTTGAGGGCTGAAAGCCCTCGACAATTCGACCCTCAGTAAATCTGCCTCTAAGAGTGCACTTTTATTTATTATTGTGCTTATATAGTACAAAAATTAAAACCACTCAAGCCTTAAAGGGGATAATACATTTTTTTGTTTTTAGTGGTTTATTGGATATTGGCAGGTTTTAAAAGGGGTTTTGTAATAAAAAAAAGCGCAAAGCAGGTCTAGTCACATGAGCAGGTAGCATTTACTGCTCACGTTTATAACAAATGTTATTGGATACTATGGATACTGTACCTGAGGGTAACTAGACTGTTAATGCCTTTCTGTCAATAAAATTGTGACTGGGAGAGAGCTGCAGAAAACCTTGTGTGGGAACCACCCTGTTTGGTCATCTCCATAACAGCATACTCATAGGGAACTGAATGGTCTGGGATTAATAGTGAATGGCCAAGATATTTCCAAAATAGAAAACGTCAGGGTTGACACCCGGAAGCAATCTAAAGCCATACTAAAAAAGCTGCCGCTGACTTGGCCCCTTGAGACAATTTATTGGTATGAGGCCCACCAACAGATATTTGTCTGGAAATCAGGCCTTGGTTTAAAGATTTTGCCCCCTAGCTCCCCCCCCACCCCAGCTTGCACCCTCTCTAAGCAACCCCCTGCTCGGGACGGCTGAAAAAATCTCCTGCTCTAGGCCCAGTCCTTTGTGCCCAAAACTGGGTCAATATAGACTTGCAATCTCATCAAACAAGTATATACAGTACACTGCTAGTATTTAAGAAAAAATAATGTACAAAAAAATTAAACGATTAAGAAGTACTCAGAGTTAGTGATGGGCTAATTTATTTGTCAGGCACGAATTTGCTGCGAATTCCCGCGATTCGCTAAACGCCAGTGAAAATTTGCCTGCCGAAAATTTGCTGGCGTAAAAAAAAAACACAGAGACGCTCGCCGAAAATGATGCAACGCGCGTCAAAAAATTACAAAACCGTGACGCGACTCGTTTTGCAAATTTTTTCACAATTCGCAAATTTTTTAGGAAATTGGAAAAATTTTCGGCTTAGCAAAACGGGATAGATTCGCCCATCACTACTCAGAGGAGCATACTTTGGAAGTTTACAGAATTCAGGATGGCACCCTGTCTGGTTTAATATATATATATAAATATATTATATATATGAGCATTTGAACATTTATCATATTATGTAAAATTAAAAAAAAAAAAAATACCTGAAAGATGGCATAAAAACCAGCGCAAAAACGGCAAATTTATCAAGGTGTGTGTTTTATTTTACTTCACCCAAAAACAAAAGTTGACCCCATTATATCACACCTCTTAAGACCCTGCATTCGTAGTTAAAATTTCAAGCGTCAAGTTAGGGCTGAATGGAAGTCGCCCTAAGGGACCTATTTATTATACATGTATGGGACCGGTTATCCAGAATGCTTGGAACCAATGGTTTTCTGGATAATAGGTCTTTCCGTAATTTGGATCTTCACAATTTAATTCCACTAGAAAACTTTTTAAAAATTATATAAACCTAAGGGGATGCTTCCAATAAGGATTAATGAGAACTTAGATGGGATCAAGTACAAGCTACTGTTTTATTATTACAGAGAAAATGGAAATCTTTGGCTTATTTGGATAAAATGGAGTCTATGGGAGATGGCCTTTCCGTAATTCTGAGCTTTCTGGATAACTGGTTTTAGGATAACCGATCCCATACCTGTATTGTGGATCAAAATTAGCAGACAAATACGCCGCACCTCACCATGCATTGCCAGGTGAAAAACAGCATATTCATAAAGTTTCATATTGAGTTTCAGCAACCACACGCCTCTTTTGACCATCACATTTTTTTAAATATGTTTTTTTATGGGGTTACTTTCACCGGTCCTTACTTCTTGCATTCTTCCCATTGATCGAAAAGAGTCTAAGCTGCATTGGGTATTTCTGCATGGTTTTTATGGAGTATAAAGATATTCCAGGTTTTGAAACTCACAATAGCTATGGAAGGAAAGAAGTGCTGACTATTAGAATGGAGAACTTTCTACAAGAGGTTAAAGGAAAACTATACCCCCAAAATGAATAATTGAGCAACAGTTTATATCAAAGTGACATATCAAATAATCTTACTGGTATAATATATATATATATATATATATATATATATATTTAAGTAAATATTGCCCTTTTATGTCTGTGTGCTGCCTCAGAGATCACCTGACCAGAAATATTTCAACTCTAACTGTAACAGGAAGAAGTGTGGAAGCAAAAGACACAATGCTGTCTGCTAATTGGCTCATATGACCTTTAAGTTTGTTTGGTATGTTTGTGTGCACCTTTGGATCCTAGGACCCCAGGAGGCTGGCCTTGTTTTTTAAAATGACTATTTTCTATTTATGATTACCCAAAGGCACATGCTACTAAAAAAGTATATAATTATGAAAATGGTTCATTTACATGAAGCAGGGTTTTACATATGAGCTGTTTATGCAATATCTTTTTATAGAGACCTACATTGCCCAGGGGGGTATAGTTTTCCTTTAACATATTCGGTGAAATAATAGGCTGCTTACGCCACCTTGTGGTACAAAGCAAGTGCGTAATAAGAAATATATAGGACAGAAACAGACACTGTGTTTTGGAATGGACACACTCTATATTACAGCTTATGAAACTCTAGAATTGATATAAATTCCACAACTTCACTTTACTAAAATTCATCCAGTCCCAGTCTCTGACCATGCCCCCATTCCATGTCACATTGAGGCTAGCCCATCCATACACAATGTCTTCCCACTGGCACATTCCTGGATATTTAAACTATTCTGGATTTCCAAACATACTTCACTAAATAAAAATCCCTATCTAGAGCAGTACAATCAGCAAAAAGAGTTGGTTTACCTTTAAGCAAACCTTTCGTATTGTATAGAAAAAACTTTTCAATTGGCCTTCATTTTTAGAGTTTTTTTTAATTAAAACAAACTCGACCATACTCCTACCCTAAAAAACATTGCAACAAATTAATCCGGCAGTTGGAACAACCGATGTTCTGTAAACTCCGCTTTATCAAATTGTCTGATGTACACCAAATGCTGCCTTCTTTCCTTTACATAAAAGTTAATAATTGTTAGCTACACAAAACAGATAAGGCCATGCGCGAGGAAATAAACACCGGACGCTATCCCTCTCCCATAGACTCCATTTTATTTAAATAACTACATTTGTATAAAATGATTTCCTTTTTCTGTGTAATAATAAAACAATACCTTATACTTGATCCCAACTAAGATATAATTAATCCTTATTGGAAGCAAAACCAGCCTATTGGATTTATTTGGGTTGATTTTCTAGTAAACTTAAGGTATGAAGATCCAAATTATGGAGAGATCCATCTGGAAAACCCCAGGTCCCCAGAATTAGGGGTAACAAGTCCCGTAAACGTAAAAAAATATACAATACTACTCATCAGTCTTATTTTCTCTTCTGGTTTATTAATCTCTAAACTCTAGGGAGAGTTCAGGTAAGACATTCTCAGGAAGGAAGTTTAAGTTTGATAATATTTTACAAACGTCAACATAGCATATGGTATAAATCCGAAAAATCTCTCATATTTTTGTTTTATTTTTTTTATAGTCCATATATAACTTACCTTCCCTGCAGGTATATCTCTTTTAGATTGTAAGTGTCACTGTGCAGGGCCCTCTTTATCTGTGGTATATGTTGATGGTATATGTCCAGAATGCTTGAGACCTGCGGTTTTCCGGATAATGGATCTTTGTGTAGTTAGGATCTTCGTACACTGTCTACTAGAAAATCATGTAAACATTAAATAAACCCAATAGGCTGGTTTTGCTTCCAATAAGGATTCATTATATCTTAGTTTGGATCAAGTACAAGCTACTGTTTTATTATTACAAAGAAAAGGGTAATCATTTTTAAAAATCGGGATTATTCGATTATAATAAAGTCTATGGGAGATGTCCTTTCTGTAATTCGTAGCTTTCTGGATAACGGGTTTCCGGATAATGGATCCCCTCATAATAATCCGGTACTTAGCACATGCACAATGTACATTGTTGTTCCCTTCCTCTGACACTTAGGGGCAAATTTACTATTCTCCATTCTCCAATTAGCTCAAACAAATTCGATTTTCGGTTAGCATTCGATCGTCGAATGCTAATCGAATAGTTTTAGGCTACCTTTTATTCGACATTCGATCATTCGACGATCGAATTAAAATTTATTCGATTAGTCGAACAATTTATTCGAATCATTCAAATAATTCATACGATTTGAACGATCGAAGACTACGATCGTACGAATCCTATTCGATCAGGACTTAGACTCAGAAGCCTATGGGAGGGTTCCCATAGGCTTCTATTGCAATTTGGTAGGTCCAATCTGGCGAAGTAGCCAGTCGAATATTTTACATTTTTTATTTTATTCGCCGATCGAATGATCGAATATTCGATCATTCGAATCTATTCAATCATTTACTATTCGATGATCGAATATGCCTAATTTGCATATTCGACCAATCGAATAGATCGTACGATCAAATATTCCATCGAATTTGATCAAATTCGATTTTATTCACATAAATACATGTGAATTTTGTAAATCGGCCCCTTGGTGTCAAAGGTATAAGGTTATTATGTACCCCCCACAAATAATGTTTGAGCACTGGCAGTTTCAGTACTGACAAGTTTTTCCAGTAGGGAATACTTCCTCCACTGCAACTACAGAGGGAATCAATTTCAAGGACTGAAGTAGGCATCCGCTTATCCTCCCTCACATATCAGTAATATGATGATATGCTGCTGCTATCTTGTGGTGGTTTAAAAGTCCTATGCAATGTGCAGAGCAAAGCTCCATAAGTGTGAGGCTTCCGTGTAGTTACTGTCTGCCATAGGGCAAGCAACAATAACAAAGAACATGGATCTGATATGGCCCTTTAACATAGTGAGTGAAGATAAGTAAAGACTGAGTCAGCAGTTTATCGGTCCCTGAGTGGGGCCCTCTGACGGGCTTCCCTGATCGATATCTGGACAAAAATCGGCCAGATATTGATTGGGCAGGATTAAAAATCCTGTTGTATCGTGGCCGCATCTGTTAGTTGATGCGGTCCTGCGATCTGACCGCCTGTATCCAAGTCATTCTGAACCGATTGTTGGGCACTAAGTCCCACAATTGGATCAGCCCGATATCGCCCACATCAAGGTGGGCATATCGGAGAGAGATCAGCTTGTTTGGCGACAAACGGATCTCTCCGTGTATGGCCACCTTAAGAGTTGTTTATAGAGAGAAGGAAACCATCTGTGAACAGAGCAATTTTAAATCTGACCTGGATCTAAATTTAAAAGATAAATAAACCTTAAAAAACAATGTACATGTTTTGTTTTCTATACTGCCAATATAATACATTTTGTAATAACAGTGCCATCTGCTGGTCAGTTCCTTTAACCATACATTCAAAGAGAAAAATCTTTATATGAGAAAACAGAGAAGCGTTCTGATGTCGCTCTCCACAGGAAAGAGATCAGAAGCCTCTGATGCCCATTCCCATCTCCTTTCTGAGTAGAGTTTTCCAACTGAAGGCTCTTTGAATTTATAGTTATAGGAACTGACTGACAGTCGGCGATCTTGTTACAAAATTGATTATGATAGTTAATAAAAAAAAATTTGTTTGCTGTTACAAAATTGATATTATTTAATAAAATCTTTTTTGCTGTCCTATCCACTAAAGCTTTTATTTTTCTTATTTCACCTTGGTTTTCTTGCATAATTGTTATGTATATACAGTGGATATAAAAAGTCTACACACCCCT
>CM044435.1:10072592-10104848 GCA_024363595.1 Xenopus borealis
ATAATTATAAATTCCCAGACTGAAGAAAACAAGATTAAAATAATTTATATAGTGTAATTACTGTTCCTTTTGCTTGACTAATGTGATAAAATATGATTTTGAATATTTTTTTGGGGTTACGGGTCCACTTTTAAGGTGGAAAATGTTCTGAAATGATTTATCTTTGTCTCATTTTTGTACAGCACAGGAACCTGACATTTTACCAGTGTAGACTTTTTATCTCCACTGTATGTAACCTACAGGAGGCTTAATTTAAGTTTGGAAAAAATTCAAACCCAATTGAAAAAAAAAAGAGAAAATATCTAATTGATAAATTCTTGCAGTCGATGTCTTAGGGAAAGTCAGGATTGGACTAAGCTGGTGGGACCCAGGAAAAAACTTGGTAGACCCCGTCCAAAAACCCAGGCCCAGTCCCTGTCTAAAGCCTTTGGCTGTGCTGCCTCCTGACCCCCCGCCCAGCTTGATTGTGTCAGCAACAAGAGGAAGGTATGCGCTGGGGGTAGGGGGTGCAGCTGAGGCAGGGGTTATGGCAGGAGCCCCAGAGGGGTCTGCGGCTGAGGCAGGGGCCCTAGTGGGCCTCTGAAGCAGCAGCCCTGGTGGACTCTGGGCTCTCCAATCCAACACGGGAAATATGCCTTGGTTAGATCACAATTGTACAAAATCACAATTCTTGCCCTTGTGAAAAAAGTAGAACATATATATATTTATTTTTTGAGTTATGGTAAATCTTTTCCCATAATCCCTAAGTTATTGAAGACCATCAGCACTACAATGCATAAATCAAACCACCATATTTAGCCCAGTTGCACTCGTCCTCTATAGTAGCGCAATCATATTATCAGTAAATTATTTTTCAGCCATGCAAAGTTTGTTGTACTGACTCATTTCAAACATTTTTAACTTCTGTTTATTGAAAAAAGAAACCTTGAGATTTTCCATGAATGTTTGTTTCATACCCCAACAATGAAATGCACATTTTAGAAAACTTTCAGGGACTGGGCTGAAGTCAAAGTAATTATTTAAAATGAAGAATGACATTTTTGTGTCAGCCATATGGAATTTCACGATATTATGATATTGGTTTCTTCAATTCATAAAAATCCAATAAAGAGTACATTTTAGCTTTCACTCAGTTTTAAAATATAGCAATAAAATTATCTCTGTTAGCCGTACCTGTTACTTAGCTCAACAAGAATTTTTTACTCCTCTGCCATAAAGTTATGTCACAGCTGTCTGTAATGGACTCGGGGGCCGAGTATTCATTCCGATTGCAAATCTTCCCATCATAATATTAAAGTGTCCCTCATGACTCCCGGACAACTCATTCATCTGATAACCAAAAACACCTGGCTACAAGGAATTTCCTGCTAGAATTCTGCCTTAATTTCCTCCAACATTAAAAAGCTAATGCTTGCAAAGGTGAATGAAAATAGCAGTTAATCATATATATCACCACTGTTGCCACCACTGCATTGATAGTGCTCTCTAAATTAAATTTTAATTCCCACCCGATGGTTCGCTATGAATTACTTTTATTCGAACCATTCATTTCATATGGCTTTGTCTTCAGGGTGATTTGTAACAGGTCTATTAGTTATTAACACTGTTCTGAGGCACAAAGAACAAGAATATGTATTGTACACAGCCTTTCTACTGGGACAACTTCCACTGTGTTTATTAAACAGATCTCTTTTGGTCAACTTTTTTTTTTTTTTTTTTAAATAAAACGAGATTATTGCCCCCAGAGAAATCATATATCTGAAAAACCCATTACGTCTGTTAAGGAAAAGGGCCGTTGACTTAGGTTACCAAGTTAGTTCTACGACTTTGTCAAGGCTTTCTACTGAGCCAGAGGTGATAACTAAAAGATACCTTTCCACTTATGGGATGGGGATTTCCAGCAAATAAAAAATTACACAATGCTCCGCTGGAATTAGCACATTGTTTCACTTGTTTATAATTTAATACATTTAGATTACCACATGCAATTTGTTAAAATACTAAAAGCGAACATCTGCCTTGAGGTTGCCTTTAGCAAAGCTATATTTTATATATATATATATAGCCATGCAAAGGTAATATTTTGATTACATTATGATACTTTAGGAATAGTTAAGTTTAAAACCCAGAAACCAATGGATTGAAAAGAATATATATAAACTGGTACCAAATGCTGATTGTAACCTCCACTGGGGCAGGATTTGGTCTGAGTGATCTATAAACTCTGTAAACTGCTACAAATATGTTGTACAGGTATAGGACCCTTTATATGGAAACCCATTATGCAGAAAGCTCTGAATTAATTAATGTCTCCCATAGGCTCCATTTTATTCAAATTATCCAAATTTTTCAAAATGATTTCCTTATTCTCTGTAATAACAAAACAATACCTTGTACTTGATCTCAGTTTAGAAAATTCTTATTGGAAGTAAATCCAGCCTATTTTGTTTTATTTAGTGTTTGCATGAATATCTAGTAGACTTGAGGTATGAAAAACCTGGAAAACCCCAGATCCCAAGCATTCAGGTCCCATACCCGTATATTAATTTTATAATAACAATAATAATAATTATTATTAGTATTATTAATAATAATAATATAAACAATTTATTGTTAAAATATTTATAGCATCATTTTAATAATATGTCAGTATGAGCTTTTTGTTCATTACCCAAAAATAACAGGATCCTAGAGAAAAAGAAAGTAGTGCTGTACAGCTCCCAGCTGTAAAAGAATAACAGGATTGAAACACACCAAATGAGGACACGGTTTCCTAACATCAAACACAGAACATCAAGATATGGATATTTCTTCTTAAAGTATTCTGGGTCCTTCCTGAGTAATCAATTGGCCAGAACCACGTCATTCCCTGATCAAGTACAGCGGAGTAGAGCCGTCTTCAAGAGTATAAATGGAGCACTTGGGCAGAGGGCCTATGTCTGAGCTCTCACTTAAAGAGACCAAAATCTTGACATAGAGGAAGGATAGAAATGTTAAATATTTTGTTGGGCTTCAGAACCTGCCCAAGGCTGCCACAGCCCTTTAGCAGTAAGGATATTTACCTCCAAAGATGCCCCTGTAGCTCACCATCTTTTTTTTCTGCTGCTCATGCTCTGTGCTGCCGTCACTTAAAGGAACACTATACCCATGAAATGAATATTTAAGCAACAGTTTATATCAAAGTAAGTGGCATATTAAAGAATCTCACCGAACTGGTATTTATATTTAAGTTAATATTGAACTTTTACATCTTTTCACATGAGCTACCATTTTGTGATAGTCTGTGTCCTGCCTCAGAGATCACCTGACCAGAAATACTGCAACTGTAACGGGAAGAAGCAAAATACAAAGCCGTTGATTGGCTCATGTGACCTAGCATGTATGTTTGTTTGTTTGTGAACACTGTGAATTGTAAGATCCCAAGGAGTGGCCCTTATTTTTTAAAATGTCAATTTTCTATTTATGATTACCCAATGGCACATACTACTAAAAAAGTTTATTATAAAAAAAAAAAAAGATTTAATTACATGAAACCCTTAGCTTAGCTTCTCTATAGCTGCTCAGAGTCCACTGAGCATGTGCAGTGTCACCAACACTTCTATACTACACAGAAGGCATTATTCATTACTGTTGTTCAATGTCTATGCTATTGCATTACGCTCAGTATGTAAAATATGGCATTTCTAGCCAAATTAATTTTGGGGATTTGTTTTCCTTTAATTGTTATAATTATCATGAATTTCAAACAAAATTGCAAAAGGATACCAACTAGAGCAAGCAATGATAAATATTGTGGAATGATTCTGATAAGTGAGTCATATACTGTATGCAGTATTTTGAAAAATAATTTGACCAGTTCTCTAATTTTACTGGAAAAACAAAGCCCACACCAAATAGTTGTTCCCTGTGTTTGTTTTCAAACACTGAAGCTCACTGAAAATTTAAGATTGAAATATTCTGTTTAATATACTTCTGTCAGAAATGTCAGCTTTTAGCCTTTTGCACACTTTATGGTTAGTGACCTTCGCACGTTCTTTCAGGCATATTTGCTCCAGGTGGTTCAGGTTTTTTTTTTCAGGTTGTGCACCTCAGTTTTGAAGTAGTTCCACAAATCCTCATGTGGAGTAAGGTCAGAGTTTGTCTTGGTCATTGTTGGCCATTAACAATTTTTTATTTTAAACATTGTATCCAGTTTTGGACTGGGATGCCAGGGGCCCACCAGAAAACCTCAGACCAGGAGCCCACCAGAACACCTTAAACCAGGGGCCCACCAGAAAACCTTAGACCAGGGGCCCACCAGAAAACCTTAGACCAGGGACCCACCAGAAAACTTTAGACCAGGGGCCCACCAGAAAACCTTAGACCAGGGGCCCACCAGAAAACCTTAGACCAGGGGCCCACCAGAAAACTTTAGACCAGGGGCCCACCAGAAAACCTTAGACCAGGGACCCAACTTTCCAAACTATTATTCCTTCTCTCCTCACTCTTTATTCTCCTATTCTTTGAGATCTACTTACTATACTCCATTCTTCTATTAGTAAGCCTCTTTTTCCACATAAAGAAATAGGTAATGAAACATGAAATAGGCCAAATCGTTAGAAACAAGAGGGCCCACTGACACCTGGGCCCACCGGGAGTTTTCCTGGTATCCCTGTGGGCCAGTCCAACACTGATTGTATCCAAATTCAAGGGCCAAAGATCAATGTTTTGCTGAATGATAAATTTTAACCCAAACTTCCGTTTTTAGTAGGCTAAAATATATTTTATTGTTCCTTAACGAGATACTCCTTCCTGAAGAAGAACAGCAGAATCACCACTGCATAACAAAACATACATCCCCCTACGTCCGCACAATGTAATGTGCAAAGTAATAAAAGCCATTATGGAAAACCAATTGACGTAAAGTGGAAAAAACTATTTTTTCCTTTGTGTTAATTTAATATAGCTGAACCCCACCTGTCAGGGCAGAAAAATTGCAAACTTTATTTACAACACTAATTTTTTGGTGTCACAAGTATCTTCCTATCTGTTAAGAAGATTTATTTGCAAATGGAACATTACAAAATAATCATATGAAGAATATCAATGCCAAGCATGTAGGTGTAACCATTCATTGGCGAGCATAGAAAACACATCAATCAAGACTGGAAGCTTTAAAGGCAATTCAGAAAGATATATTTTTTAAATATAATATGCTATTGAAAGGCAATTCAGCTACACATTAATATTCAGAAAATGCAAATTGTTTTAGATTTCTTGCTGTCTAGTCCTGTATCTGTTGAACTGTATATAAGTAGTTAGAAAAACAGTTTTTCTGCATTGCAACCACTATGTGTCACTACTGCCATACCAAATGAAAGAAAAAGTACCTTCCAACTTTTGTTTGATTCTCCCTGTCTTATAGTACATTACTTTGTACATTTTGATGAGCAGATTGTTCACCTTTAAGATAACTTTTATATGATATAGAGATTGGTATTCTGAGGCAATTTGTAGTTGGTTTTCCTTTTTTATTATTTGAGTTATTCAGCAGCTCTCCATTCTGCAGTTTCAGCAAGCTGGTTGCTAGGGTCCAAATTACTCTAGAAACATGCCATGATTTGAATGAGAGAATACGATATCAATAGGAAAGAGCTTGAATAGAAATGAGTAATAAAATGCAGTAATAACAATACATCTGTAGCCTTGCAGAGCATTGGTTATTTAGATGGGGTCAGTGACCCCGGTTTGACAGCTGGAAAGAGTCAGAAGAAAACTATAAGAAATAAATTAGAGCAAATGAAAAGCTTCTTAGAATTGGCCAGTCTACAGCGCACTAAAAGTTAACTTAAAGGAGAAGGAAAGCTAAGGATGCATTATATTGCCATAGTGCAAGCTAGAATGCTATATTATTATGTAAAATGTTTTACCATACCCGAGTAAAAAGCTCTAGAAGCTCTCTGCTTGTTTAGGATAGCAGCTGCAGTATTAGCTTGATGTGACATTACTTCCTGTCTGAGTCTCTCCTTGCTCACTTATAGCTCTGGGCTCAGATTACAGCAGAGGAGGGGGGAGAAGAGGAGCAAACTGAGCATGCTCATGCCCGGGGCAAGGAGGATTAAGCTGAAAACAGGAAGTCTGATACAGAAGCCCACGTGTACACAATAGAAGGAAAGAAATGCTGTGTTTCTTTTGACAGTGGATTCACAGCAGCACTACTTTTCGGGTTTACTGATGTTATTTATATTTACCTCTCTGATAAGGCTTACTTAGTTTTAACCTTTCCTTCTCCTTTAAAGGTGAAACAAACCCTTTAAAATCCCTCATACATGCTTTTAAGTGCCAGGGGCTGAAGTGTACAGGACTAAATTACATCTGCAAGTTCATTTGCAAAGTGTTTTGAAACAATACTGCATTTTTTGCCTGAAATCAAGCATTGTTGCGATATGTTTGTTAAGATTCTCATTCATCCAGGTCATGGTAAATAGGTAGAAATAAGTCAAATCAACTGGACTGTGTTTTTTCCCTTGAAGAAAAATACAGCAAGAAGGGACCCAACCAACAGATAAAAGAAAAATGTCACAGACCTCTTAAAACAGCTAAAGCAAGACAAAGTTATTGATTGGACCACAAATCATCGCCTCTACCCTGGGGAAACCCCTCCATGTGTATATATTGCCTCCATATGAAACACAAGGAAGATGCCCCTTTCAGACCTATTGTTGGCAGCATTAACTAAGGGCTGGTACAGTTCACAGAGGAAACAATGGTATCCTATGATGTTACTTCTCTTTTTACGTGCATTACCATCGCAGAGGTAGTTTAAACAGTGAGAAAATGGTTGCTAAAAGACAACACCGTTGACAACAGAATGAAGCTTAACCCAGAGCAAGTATGTTCCTTACTGGACCTTTGCCTAAGTACCACCTACCAGTACAAGTATAATAAGTTCTACAAGCATTGCTGCACCATGGGATCAAAATTTTTGCCCATTGTGGCAAACCTGCACATGGAGGATATGGAAAGAAAAGCCCTGGATATCCAAGAAATAACTCCCAGTCATTGGTTCCGATATGTGGATGACACTTGGGTTAAAATGCACACACAGGAGATACAGACTTTCACTTAACACATAAACACAGTAGACCACAACTTCAGTTTTACATGAGAAGATGTGTAAGATGACACACTGGCTTTTTTGGACTGTTTGGTAAGAGTCAGAGAGGGTGGAAGGCTGGAAATAGAGGTCTACAGGAAACCTACCCACACAGACCAGTAATTGCTGTTTGACTCCCTCCATCCACTAGATCACAAACTGGGGGACATCAAAACTCTACATCACAGAGCAGACAAGATCCCCACCAGCACCGAAGCTCAAGTCAAAAGAGATGGAACATCTCAGAGGGGTCCTGAAGATGTTTGGGTATCCAGATTGGGTGGTAGAAAAAGAAGCTATAACACAAAGACTACCAGTGAAGGTGGAAAACAGGACAGGAGAAAGAACTTGGTCCTCCCAAATGTAGCTGGGGTGTCAGAAAAATTATTTTTAATAAACACCACATCCCTATCTGCTTTAAACCCAGCAACACAATAAGGCCGCAACAAGTTCACCCAAAAGACCCAACCCCAAAGCACAAGAAGAGTAACATTGTGTATGCAGTGCATTGAGGAGTGTTTTTATTTGTATGTGGGAGAAACTAAACAACAGTTAAAGGGGAATGAAACCCCCCAGGGCTAACTAAACCCCCCCCACCCCCCATAGGACCCCCTCCCTCCTCCCCTCTGACCTATCTCTCCCCTCGGGCTATTGCCCCTAAGTCCCTACTTACCCTTTAATGCAGGTCCCCTCCACCGTTGTTCTAAGGGGCCATCTTCTCTCTTCGCTCTCTTCAAATCGATTCTTCTCTTCTTCCAGGAACTGAAGGCGCTGGGTGCGCATGCGCAGTAGAAGTTTGAAGACTGTCAAGTCCAGATTCTAGACCGGGAGAGCGACCGGTTCAGAAGAGGTGTTAAAGAAGCCATATACATATGTAAAAACTGAAAAATCAAGGCATCTAAAATAACCAATAACTGCCTGAATGAATGAAAAGCATGAAATTCTCAGGGTCTCTCCATATACACAACTGAAAGTCGAGTAATTGCGAGGACCCCAACTGCACTTGCAGACATAAATCAGCCCGGATCAGTCAGAAGAGCTTGTATGGAACATTCTGAAACATTAGATAGCAGAAAAGAAATTCTTAAGGATGAGTACTTGGGGATTGCCCAGTCCTGTAGCTACAATTAATGGAAAATTTGCCATGTTGGTTAACTGTCATTTTTTATTTCTATAACTGTTCTATAAAACAAAGATTATCTTGTGTGTGTGGGTAGGTTGCAGAGAGGGGGATGGCCCCACCAATCCTCATTGAGTGATACCAGTGAAACATTCACCACTAGTGATGAACAAAAGTACCTAGAAGTGCAAACAATATTCAGGGTTTGAAGATTTAGGGATCTTGGAGCATGAGAAGCATATTGAATGCCGAGCTAACACCATTAGTTTGGTCTCTATTTGTTACAGATTTTTGGCAAAACCAGAAACGCTGAGACACCTTTCTGACCATGCATTTGTAATGCTAATCTGGGCTATCCTGGCTACAGATAGTTAAATTGTCCAGCTAGTGGTATGAGCATGGGTTACACTGTGACACAACAGGGTCAGGGCCTTCGACAGGTGGAAGCTTCCCTTTAGGGTGTAGGAAAACCCCAGGTCCTGAGAATTCTGGATAACAGGTACCATACATGCATTGAGTTCTTGTTACAGGTTTAACATTCCGTTAACTTCCCAACTTGGTCAGCTCACCAAAATGCTTAACCCCGGATCCCTATACAAAAAGTTTTTCTGCTGCCTTTCAGTACCAATCCTTTGCAAAAGTGAAAGTAATACCACGCCTCCCTTCTTTGATCCTTTATTTTTAAGAACAGTGACCCAGTATTATTTACAACTGCTGTAATTACACTGAAAGCATAGGGAAAAACACTGCCTGATACTTGCAATTTTGCACCTGTATGTTGTATATACCAGTTATGGGATCCATTATCCAGAAACTCATTTCCCAGAAAGATCTGAATTATTGGAAGGATGTCTCCCATAGACTCCATTATGATGAAATTATTCAAACTTTAAAAAAATGATTTCCTTTTTCCTCTGTAGTAAAATAGTGCCTTGTACTTGATCCCAACTACGATGTAATGAATCCTTATTGGTTGCAAAACCAGTCTATTGGGTTTATTTAATGTTTTATTAAAGGGCACCTATGACCCAAAAAAATTGCCCCAAACCGAAGGTGCGGGCTGATAGAGCTCGCATTCCGGTTTGGGGTTCTAGTACTTTTAGAAAAAAAGAATGCCCCCTGCAGGCACTGGCTTACTCGCACCGGGAGCTCCCTCTTCTGTCTTCTCTTATGTTTTCTGAAGCGCATGTGCAGTATGAGCGTGACGTAACACACACGCGCATACTGAAAAGTAGCCACACTTCCAGGGCTGCTTTTCATACTGCGCATGTGCTTCAGAAGACATGGCGGCTCGCACCGGGAGCTCCCTCCCAGTGCGAGTAAGCCAGCGCCTGCAGGGGGCATTTTTTTAAAAAAGTACTAGAACCCCAAACCGGAATGCGGACTCTATCAACCCACACCTTCGGTTTGGGGCAAATTTTTTGGGCCATAGGTGCCCTTTAAGGAATGAAGATGCAGATTATGGAAAGATCTGTTATCTGGAAAACCCAATGTCCAGAGAATTCTGGAAAACATGTCCCATATCTGTAGTAGGAAAACCTTTGTGTTGGTTCAAAACACCAAGTTAAACTGATACTTTATTGTCCTACTGCTTTTTGATCTCACAGTTCTCTCAAATGCTTGTATCTATGGAGCTGTAACTGATACAGATCAGATTGACAGAGTTTTGTACTATTTGGCTGTAGTGATGGGCGAATTTATTCGCCAGGGGCGAATTCGCGGCGAATTCCCGCGATTCGCCGCTGGCGAATAAATTCGCGAAACTGGCAAAAAAATTTGCCGCGCTAAAACGAGTCGCGCGTCGTTTTTGACGCGACGCGCCGAAAACGACGCGGCGCGTCAAAAGCGACGCGTCAAAAACGACGCGCGACTCGTTTCGCGAATCGGCGAAAAATTCGCGAATTTCTCTGGAAATTCACGAATTTTTCGGCGAAGCGAAACGCGCCCGTTTCGCCCATCACTATTTGGCTGCAAATGTGGAAGGCTGAACTGTTCTAATCTAACTGTGGGACCAGGGCAGTTATGGGACAAGCAATTTGCTTTTGATTGAAAAGTTAAAAAAAGGGTCCTCTACATTCAAAAAATGTTTTTGTGCAGTTGTAGTATATTCAAGCTGGCAAACTTGTCTGACCAGGCCTACAGTCACTTTCATCTGCTTTCTGGAATGTCATGATCTATTTTTAAAGGCAATAAGTTTTACTTGCAACTAGGCTTACAAATGTAGGCAGAAGATTAATTTCTGCTTAACATGCTTACATTCTAATTGCACGACTGCCTTTTATTCCTATCTGACTGGTTGATGTGGAAGACAAGGGGTGTATAATAATGGTGGTCTTTCTAGGTTTTTTTCCACTACAAAAAGTTTGCTCAACCCTAATGGTAATCAGAGCCGGCCACATCAGACAGGCGCCCTAGGCAACCGCGGCTGAGCGCACTCATGCACGAGGTGACGCCATTGCGCATGGTGGCACCAGTGCGCATGCGCAGAATCGTCAATCGGTGTGGAAGCACAAGGAGAAGACGGGGAAAGCATAGGGGACCGGACATGGGGTAGGTGACAGAGCAGGTATGTGCCTGGTGCCCCCCAGCTTTGTGCCCTAGGCACGTGACTACTCTGCCTACCCCTTGGCCCGGCCCTGATGGTAATCATTTTTATCCCTTCCTGTGGCCAGTCTCTGTTTAATCTTTCTCTAAGTAACCTATGGCTGCTAAAAAGGGAAATATGCCAGAAAAGTCATGGGGCTACGCTAGCACCTAAACTTAGGATATGCTGGGGCAACAGAATGCTTTGAGAGAAGGTGATACAAATGATTATTAATAAGTGGAATTTCACAGGTCGGTTGTGAAACCGGAGCAAATACAATAAAGGCAGTTACAAAAATTAATTTAAATATTTGAATCAAATCTCAGTTTTTTTGTAAGAATAGCAGCTGGAATCTATTATTGGGCAATTCGCATGTATAATTGTGTGAGCAAAATACAAACAATTGTGCTTCGTATGAACAAAAATGTTCAGGTTAACTGCAGTACTAAATTGCAGTCCGAAATGAAGTAACGTTAAGGTTTATACTTGCAATCTGGGGGGGGGGGGAGTTGCATTTTCTTGTACCCTAAAGAATTTATGCTATCTAGCTCTGCTATTGCATGAGATCTAGTATGCATTTAGTTGCATGTGGCGCTACTGGAGTCCTGTGACTCCGCTATATGGGAGAGCAGGTATACTTTAAAATGACGTGCCTCCACCCAAGTTCAGTACAGGCTGAACTGTAATACTCCTCCTTGAGAACTTCTATGATCTGCAATACACATACACAATAGAACGATTGATGGATTTATTTGGCAGAACACTATACCTTTAAATGACAGTGATACAGGTAGCCTGCCAGCCAGGAGCAACTTCACTGAATTAATACAGCAAGTGATCTCTGAACTGTTGAGGGGAATCCCCACTTATGTGACAGTTGCTTCAAAGTCCTGAGAAGAGCATGCTTTGTTCTTCAGAGACCTGACAAGCACCCCCTTTCCTTCCACACCCTAAAGAGAGTGTGCTTTTCTACCACTGGGGTTCCCTAACAACTTTCCCACACAGAAACTGGGAACATGAACACTACTATGCTGCTGCTCTCTCCCAGCAGAACTTCCTTCCTCCCAGCAGCACTTTTCCCCTCTTCCTTCCTGTCAGCTCACAGAGGGTGGGGCTCCTCCCCCTCCTTGCACAGAAACAATAGAGAGGAGAGACAAGTGTACACAGCTCTCCTACATATGGAAACAACCAACAGGGTTGCTGTGTCATCAGCATGAATCTATGTTAGCTCAGTTAAAAACAAAATCCAAGGAACTGTCGTGTTATAAGACTGAGAAGCTGCTAACCAATTAGAACTGAAGGCTTTTTGCCCCACGTGATGACATACAGGTAGCTTCACATCTGCAATAAGCCCAGATAAATTCCTTCTGTAAAAGCCAAATGACTAGTAAAAATAGTTACTATCCACACAAAACAAGCGCAACCATATAGGACCTATTGTTTGCCTTTTTTTTTTGTTTTCGTTTCCCCAAATCAAACTTTTTAATGCCAAAAATCATGTGTATTAATTACACTGATATTTATTAAGTGTTAAAGCCATGAAAAAACTTTAATACAGGTATGGGATCCATTATCCCAAACCTGTTATCCAGAGAGCTACTACTTATGGAAGTCTGTCTCCCAATTTTTCTGTAATAATAAAACAGTAGCTTGTGCTTGATCCAAACTAAGATATAATTAATCCTTATTAGAGGCAAAACCAGCCTTTTGTATTTATTGAATGTTTACATGATTTTCTAATAGACTTAAGGGATGGATATTGATCGCGTCGGCGCTCTCGCTGGAAAGCGGTCATTAGCGCCGATGTTCGCGCATGGGGGGCCGGAGGTTAGTAACCCGGTGGGCCCCCCCATCACCAGTCCAACCCTGATCATAGGCTTATAATAAAAGCCTTACCCTTGACAAGTGCCATTTAATCATTTCAACTGCCTTTTGCTCAAAAGGTTTTTATCTTACTGCAGCTAACAGTCCATATATCCAAGGTCTCTTAAATTCAGTCCCGTATTTGTGGAGAGGCCACCTAGGCCTGGGCCTAGGGCGGCAGGATTTTAGGGGGCGGCATGCTTCCCAACCATACCCACATTAGTTCAGAAATTAAAATTTCCTGTTTGCCAAATCTTATTGCTCTGTCCTGATGAAAATTTGAGCAAATAAAAAGGAGGGGACAGGGGTGACAAACGACTGCGGGCCTAGGGGTGCCAGCTAGGTAAATCCGGCCCTGCTTAAATTCAGCATGAAAAGGTATAAAATGCATCACACAACCTCTGTAATACACAAATTAGTGTTATAACATTCTGATTCATGTAAAACCAAATTGCAATTTAACATCATTATTTTTTTCAGACGATACAAGCTGTCAAAAAAATGTTATGCCAGGTAATAAGCATGATGCATTTTAAGCATGAACTGTGTTGATCAGGATGAAATAAAGCTGTAAAACTGACTCTCACAAATTAGAGAACATAACCTGAAAGAAATAGCAAAGAAATTAGTTTTTTTTTTACACTAAGGGGCAGATTTACTAAATTTGTGAGAAGGGGCAGATTTACAAAATTTGTGTGAAGCTCCCATAGGCTTTTTATCTAAGTTTTGTGATCGAATAGAAATCCTACTATCAAACGCTTCAAACCGTTCAATTCGCTCGATTTCTTTGCGAGGAATCAAAGAGATTTTTATGATTGTTTCGTAAAATCGTTCGATCATACGATTTTATTGAGAATTCGAAAATCGTTACAATCCTTCAAATTTGATGTTCGATTTTACAACGAAAATTGTACTAAGGTTGAATTCAAGGGCTAAGAGCTCTCGAGAATTCGAACCTTAGTAAATCTGCATTTCCTATTTCACAATTCATTGTAAACCACTCCTGTTTGTGGGAGCCATTTGTCTTTTTTTTCAGCAATAATTTTCTCAGTAATAATAAAACATTACCTTATATTTGATCCAAACTAAGATATAATTAATCCTTATTGGAAGCAAAAAAAGCCTATTGGGTTTATTTAATGTTAACATAATTTTCTAGTAGACAAAGTATGAAGATCCAAATTCTTCAAGGATCCCGTATGCAGAAAACCCCAGGTCCCGAGCATTCTGGATAACAGGTCCCATACCTATATTTTATATAATGGCTAATTCTAAGCAACTTTCCTATTGGGCCTGATTTTTTTTAAATAGTTTCTGTATTATTTGCCTTCTTCTGACTGCTTCTAGCTTTTAATTGGGGGTCACTGACCCCATCTAAAAACAAATGCTCAAAACCCTCCTACCCTCCCATCTTTATTTCTGTGTTGTATTATTTTAGGAAAATTAATAAAATGTATATTTTAAAAAAACAAAAACAAATGCTCTGTAAGGCTACAAAATGTATTGCTATTGCTCCTTTTTATTACTCATCTTTCTATTCAGGCCCCTCTCCTATTCATATTTCAGGGAGGAGCAGTAATTGTAGTAATGTAGACATATTACCCTATCCCATGCAATTGAATTTAATTGGTCTAAATTGTTTGTCTTCCAACAGTCTTTCTGGCTGTGCACTGACAGCAGCACTGGGGCTTGTAAAATCCTTGTAATATCCATTCTTCCAATATATTCATATAGTAAATAGTAGGAAAATAGTAGGAAATAGTAGGAAAGAAATACAAGTTGTAGCGTAGTCTTTACTGTAAGTAGTCATATAATGCTAGAAATACTGTTTGGTAGTGATGGGCGAATTTATTCGCCTAGGTCGAATTCGCTGCGAATTCCCGCGATTCGCCGCTGGCGAATAAATTCGCGAATCACCAGCGAAATTTCGCTTGGCGAAAATTCGCTGAAAACGAGTCGCGCGTCAGTCGCGGGTCGTTTTTGACGCGACGCGACGCGCGCCGAAAACGACGCGACGCGTCAAAGTTGGCGCGACAGACGCGCGACAAAATTGACGCGACGCGAATCTCGGGAGATCTCGGGAGATTCGCCCATCACTACTGTTTGGTGGTCCCCAGGGCCATTACCTAAAACCGCTCCTCCTCTGCCATACCATTCTGCCAATCCCTGCCCTGGCTTCCACTCCCCTTCAGAATTAAATTCAAATTACTGACCCTGACATTCAAAGCACTTCATAACTCTGCCCCTCTCTACATCTCTGAACTAATCTCCATTTACTCACCCAACCGCCTACTACGCTCCTCTACTGACCTGCTACTCAACTCTTCTCTCATTACCTCCTCACATGCTCGCATTCAAGACTTTGCAAGAGCTGCACCCCTCCTCTGGAATTCTCTCCCACGGTCTGTCCGACTTTCTCCCAATCTTTCAGCTTTCAAGAAATCTCTAAAAACCCACTTTTTTAGAGAAGCCTACCCTCACTGTTAACCACTCAATGCAATACCGCTTACATTACTACATCTCTCACCCACTTTACTCTAATCTTGCCCTCTCCCACACCTTGTGTATCATTCCCTTCCCGTTAGCTTTTTCTGTACAGGGCCTTCCTCACCTCCTTTATTGTGATGTATGTACAGTAACTCCATATTTATTGTGATGTATGTAACTCTTTATGTTCTATATATGTAATTCATGTGATTTGGTTGTATAATCACATTCACTTTACAGCGCTACGCAACAAGTTGGCGCTATAGAAATACATGTTAATAATAATAATAATAATAGATTGAGTAATCACAGAGATGACTGCCAAGTGGATGAAAGCAAGTTCAGCAATCCTACATTTTCTTTCTACAGATACATGGGAATTGATCTACAGTATACACACAGGCAATATGATTGCATTGCTACATATTTCATTAAAACAGCGCGGATGATCCACAATGACTCCACTTTAGGTGAATATGTTTGACAGAATCAGAAGAGAATTTTTCTCAATTCTACCACAAATATCTAATAAAATGAATGTTATTGTTCATTCTTTTATTGCATTTTGTGCAGAAGTTTCTCTTTACCCTTTGATAAATATATCCATTTTATTCAATGATAACGCACCTGTTGCATTCTTTGAGCTGAATCTCCTTAAGAGTGTTTATACATCCCTCCAGGGTGTAAGTCCTCATTAAGGAGCATTTCACCCCAGAGGTTTCCTGCAAGCCCCAGATAAAAAAAAAACTGGTGCTCCCTGCAGAGTGCACATCAGGAAGCACAGCCAAGCCCTGTCCTTACCTCCCGCTTTACACCATACAGTAAGGACAGGCCCCAGTACAAGCTGTGCCTCCTGCCATTCCCTACCTTGCGCCTCTAAATAACGCACAAGGTAAGGCGCTGGTGGGGGGCTGTTGAGTGGATGCATACAACATACATGGCTCCCCCTGTACCTCTTGGATCTAGTGCTATCAAATGCACACACACAATGCGGCCTTTTTATACATTTTGCACACTCTGTGGTACATTATAAATGTCCCCATATTATATTAACTTTTATAATTTAATAGATAGTATTGGCTTAAGTAAAAGACTGATGCATTTAGTAGTGGAATAAATGGGATTCTAAGCAGTGAACAATTTCCCCAGTGAACCATTTTTCCTTTACATTTAACTTAAAGGATAACTAAACCCTAAAGTAAAAAAGAAACCTCCCCCCCACCCTACATAGACCTCCCTCCCTCCTTCCCCCCAGCCTAGCTGCTACCCTGGGCAAATCCCCCTAAGTCTTTACTTACCCCTCGGTGCAGATTCTGTGATAGAGTTCTTAGCAGTCATCTTTCAGGTATCTGGTAATCTTTGTGTCTTCTTCCGGTGCTTCAGCAATCTGTGTCAATTTTGGCACATGCTCAGTTGTCGCAAACTGGGAAATTGCTCCAACTTGCATGCACCAATACGTGCTCACATTCTCAGGTTACTGAAGACCCAGAAGATGGATACTGTGAACTCTGATCCACGAATCTGCACTGAAGAGTAAGTAAAGACTTTGGGTTGGGGGGGCGTGGTTTGGTGCTGCATGTAAGAGGACGCACTAGAGAGTTGCTCTAACTCCCAATCCCGAGAATCCTGATTATATCAGCGACATCACTTCACCGCAAGATCTCAGCAACTGGATCAACACAAAGAAGAAGAGAGAGGCCCAACAACCCGGTCTGGTCACCAGTTGAGCCTGCATCGCCTTATCCCCGCCTTATCTAAGGGGCACATGAACCACCTCATCCAGGTTGTATTACAAAATCATGCTACTGTTTATCTTTATATTTTCTCAGTGGCTCTGACTTTTTCCCTAGGGGCCCTGGCCAGCAGCCGCTGTTCTCCCCACAGGAACGGTTATTATTGTCTAGGACTTATCTGCTAATCATCGTTTGCTAAGTAGGTAACTCCCCCTATGTGCCATGGGATTGGGAAAAGTAGTAACTCTTTGTCCTAGAAGGTGGTCAGTGCTAAGATTAGCACAAGGGAAGAAATGGCTATGCGCAACTCAAGCGCCCCCTGCTAATGCTGAAGTTAACTGTTTTTGATGGTTATGGGTTACAAATCTGCCAAGAGTTGGGAAGGCTGGTATTAGCATGCAGAATTCTCTAGCCACTCTTTAGGGGTACAAATACTCATCTCCTGCAATACCCCATTCAGAGCTGTAACAGTCAAATTTGACCCCAAGGGGAGGAATATTTTTATACATGGGTATATCCAATCCAAATATATTTATTTATTTATATTTACCACCCCCATATCAGATACATGTCTGGTCCATCTCATTGAGTTTGCAGCAAGTTGCTGCAATGCACTCCTGGACACTACAAAGGACCGTCTTAGAAGACATAACCTGATTATAAAAGATAAAGACACGAATATTAAAGCCCTGACTGAATCGGCAGGTCTCACAGAGGCCTGGAGGCATAGACACCCATATAAACAACAGTTCTCAAGCTACTCCATGTCCCATTCAGTGCTATCCCGCTTTCCTGAGCCGTGGTGTACTCCAGGAACTCCAGGAGGTGAGCTATTTGGCCAGGGGAGTATCTGATCATGTCCCCCTAGAAATACTATTGATTGGATGCACCAGTGAATAAAACACGTTTGTCCCTTAAACCTAACTGGTTAAATGTCCTTGACAACTTTCAGTCCATTGTGGATGAAATCTGCGAGTTTATGGCTATTAACGAGGGCACGGTAGATTACCTAACACTATGGGACGCCTTGAATGCTTTTCTCAGGGGCCAATTTAACTCTGAAATTAATGCCTTCAAAAAACAACAAAAGCTTCAGCATAAAAAGCTGGAGCAAAAAGTAAGTGAAGCATAAATGGCGGCAGCCATTGACACATCCCCATAAATTTAATGCCCTCCAGGTGGCCCAGGGCAAATATGCAGAGTTACTGAAAGATACAGAAAGCACTCTTTGAGCTTCATGAAACTCAATGTTAGGGAGAGCGGGGAAAGAGCCAGTAAGCTCCTGGCTCACTTAGGCAGAGCGCAAACCTCTCCCCCAGCAATAACCTTGCTAAGAACACAGGAGGGAACACTAACCTCTGACCCCATCCAAATCCAATTGGCCCTGACACACTTCTACTCCACCTTAAAGGGGTCTACTCATGACATCAGCTCCACTTAACTAGTAGAAGATTTTATAGGAAAGGTGACACTGCCTTCCTTGGCAGACAACCATAGGGACTACTTAGAAACTGATATCTCTCTCTTGGAAATCCAGGAGGCAATAGACTTGTTTCCCTCAGGGAAAGCCACCGGAGAAGAGGGCTTACCCATAGAAATATATAAAAGACATGCCCATACATTGGTCCCAATCCTACTAAAAGCATACAAGGAGGCAGTCACACATTATCACCTCCCAGCCTCAATGTATCAAGCCGCTATTTACCCTTATTCCAAAACCGGGGAAAGACCAGACACAAACAGAATCCTATAGGCCAATCTCGCTACTTACAGCGGACGTTAAAATTCTTGCAAAGGTCCTGGCTAATCGCCTAAAACAGATTGTTCCTTTTCTGTTGAAGAGGATCAATTGGGCTCTATGCCCGGGAAAACCACTGCCCTAAACATCAGGCGATTATTACATAATCTTACCTCTGAGTACTCTAATGTAGGAGCCAGAGCCATAGCTGCGCTTGATGTTGCCAAGGCCTTCGACACAGTGGAATGGCCATACCTGTGGAGGGTCTTGGCGGCATATGGTATAGGCCCAAGGTTTGTGGCCCTGGTGCAGCTAGAATACAAAGCCCCTGTGGAATCCCTCAGGGTTGGCAATAGCGATATACCCCCTTTCCCTCTCTCTAGGGGAATGTGGCAAGGATGCCCCCTGTCACCCATGCTGTTTGCATTAGCGATTGAGCCCTTCGCTGCAGCAGTCCGCCAGAATATGAATGTGCAGAGCTGGAAAACACCAGACCGAGTAGACAAACTGCAATTATACACAGAAGATACTCTCATTTACTTGGGTGACAGGGAGGAGTCGCTTATGAGGCTAACTGACACATTGGGAACAATCTCAGGATTGAGAGTCAATAAATCCAAATCTAACCTATTCCTAGTGGACCCCCCACAGCCTGACGAGAACCTAGCTGGTATTGAACTACCAATTGTCTCCAAGTTTTCTTATCTCAAGGTAGTTGTTTCTACGCCAGTGATATCTTATGTAGACCTAAAAATAACCCCTCTACTAAACTGGGTGGAGGGCAAATGTGCTGCCGAATACACCTTATTAAGATGTTTGATCAACCGAAAATCTCATATATGCTGTGGCATTCCCCCAAGTCACCAGACTCACCAACCCGAGCTTTCTTTAAAAACACTTGATGGTTTGTTTGGGGCAAAGGCAGAGCTAAAATAGGACTCCCACTCCTGAAGCGCCCTAGACATGAGGGTGGAGTAGCCCTTCCAGATTTTCAAATCTTATACCTAGCCGCACAGCTGTCACATGTATGCTCATTAACCCCGAACAACCAGTGCACACCCCTCTACAATAGCTGGTACCAAGGGAGCAACAGGCAACAACCGGCCTGGCAGGCCTTACTAAAATTACCTTTGGGGCCTGAAAAAACCTACTGAGCCAAGAATTCAGATCTGCATCATGGCCGCCAAAAAAGTTATGCAGAGTACAACCATAGACCCTGCTACCACTCTTTGGGGAAAAACCTGGACAAATTAGCTGAAATGGTCCCCCCGGTCAGCTGTTTAAAATGTGGAATTGATAATATCAGTGAAGTGTGGGGAGATGGGAGAATAAAAACATTTGCAACTCTCCAACATCAGTTCAATCTACCAGCTGCCCAATGGTTAGCTTACAACAGAGTCAAAGTTTACCTGGGAAGAGGCACAGGCAGTCCCCGATAATAAAAGCAGAGGACTCAGTAATAAACCTAATTAAGCAAGGCCCATTGAAATGTAAAATCTCAACTACAGTATATACAAGCTTATCACCTCTACTAGGGCAACCTCCACTAGTCTGAAGTGCAGGCAACTATGGGAGAGGGATGTAGTTGACCTGTCAGACTTCCAGTGGAAGCTAGCACTAAAAACCCCCAGGATGATTTCAAAAGACTGTAGACACGAGCTTCTCCAGATTTATTTAATACACGGGGCCTACTATACAAGAGAAATTACACAAAATGTTCCCAGAAACATCTCCATTGTGCAGTAGATGTAAAACAGAAGTTGGATCTCTCATACACACAATATGGGCCTGCCCGGCATTGCAGCAGTTCTCGGATGAGGTCCTGAATCGTACAAGCAGGTCTTTAGATACGTTAATCCAAGCAGACCCGGTTCTGTGTATATTAGGGGTTATTACAGATCAAAGTATGTTAATAGAGAAGAAACAATTACTATCCAAAGCAATGTTCCAAGCCAGAAGGCTTATAACTGCAAATTGGAAAGCAGAAACTCCCCCATGCATAAAGGATTGGGAAGAGGCAATGCAATATGCCTGTAAGCTTGAGCAACATATTTATAAAAGAAAGGGGGCACCCCAGGTATTTTCTAAGATCTGGGCCGGGTGGATGATGTTTTATGGGCATGGAAGGCCCCACTAGGGGCCCATTACAAACCCATCCAGTTAAGGTAATATATGAAAAAATGATGTCAACCGTGTAAATGCTGAAGTACACCAATCTGCGTATTGGTATGTAATTTTATTGTGCACTGTTGTGAAAATACTTTTTTTTTTTTCTTCACAATGTTCAATAAACTTATTTGAACCAAAAAAAAAAAAGACTTTGGGGAATTGCCCGGGGTAGCAGCTGGGCTGGGCGGAGGAGGGAAGGGGGTCTATGTAGGGTAGGGTTTCTTTTAGCTTAGGGTTTAATTCTCCTTTAAAAAGAGATACGGATACCAGCACACCATTTTATTTGCATTTGTCTTATAATTTTGCCACAAAAATTAACATTTGATGGTTTTGCACTACCTATCCAATCCTTGTGTTTCTCTATGAGAGGACTGCCATATTTGTGCTGCAGCAGTTTGTTTGCATTAGAAACTCTGACAGATTTAGACTGGACAGTCAGGTTGGAAAAACATTCAGGTTTAGGATCTTCAAATAATTTAAAGGGATCCTGTCATGGGAAAAAACATTTTTTCAAAATGCATCAGTTAATAGTGCTGTTACAGCAGAATTCTGCACTGAAATCCATTTCTCAAAAGAGCGAACAGATTTTTTTATATTTAATTTTTAAATCTGACATGGGGCTAGACATTTTGTCAATTTCCCAGCTGCCCCAAGTCATGTGATTTGTGCTCTAATAAACTTCAATCACTCTTTACTGCTGTACTGCAAGTTGGAGTGATATCACCCCCTCCCTTTCCCCTACCCAGCAGCCTAACAACAGAACAATGAGAAGGTAACCAGATAACAGCTCCCTAACACAAGATAACCGCAACCTGGTATATCTAAGGACAGTATTCAATATTAAAACCCATGTCCCACTGCGTACTATTCAGTTACATTGAGAAGGAAAAACAACTGTCTGCCAGAAAGCAGTTCCCTCCTAAAGTGCTGGAACAAGTCACATGACATGGGGCAGCTGGGAAATTGACAAAATGGCTAGCCCCATGTCAGATTTCAAAACTGAATATATTGAAGAAATGCTGTAAATTCTGGGAAAATGAATTTGATATGATGGGACCAAAGGAAAACAGTATAAATTGCAGGGAAGTCAGGGTATGCAAAATTGAAGATTGACTGTACACAGGTACATATCATAAACAGGCTGTGAACAACCTGAAATTCAGTTTACCAATGCATTTGCTTTGACAACTAGAATATTTAGGGGCAGATTTACTAAGGGTCGAATTTGAAGGTTAATTAACCCTCGAATTTGACCATCGAATTTTGGTCAAAATTCGAGCAAATTTTAACCCTTCAAATTCGAATATTGAATTTGAAGAGTTATAACAAAACAACGAACAATCGAATGTAAAAAATTTGATTTAACGATCATATCGTTCTAACGATTCAAACTATTTTAACCATTCGATCAAATTTTTTTTTTATTCGATCTCAAAGTGATTCTGACACTAAAAAATGAATTTTAACATATGAATGTACATTAAATGTTACCTATAGGTCATGCTGATCATTTTTTGCTGAGAGGTTTGTTTTTGTATATAATTGTTAGTTGAATTTCCTCAGCCTGACTCTCTGATACTCTGACACTCTGACTTTGCCAACCTAACAGGCCTGAATGGCATTCCACTTTTGACATATCCACCTGCCACCTTTTTCTCCTTAACTCCCAGTCTGGAGATGTTCCCTTCTCCTCCACTCAAGTTGAGATGTGCTGGAGTACAAATATCTGTACCTAGGGTACGGAGTGTGGGGTGCAGGGTGCAAAGTGCAGAAACATTTGATCCCATTTTATTGTACTTTTCCCTCACTTTCACTTTCACACTTTGGCCTACTGTATGTTGTAGTTGGGCTTCTTTTGTTTGTTTTAGAAAGGTGTATCTGGATTTTTCATGCACATAGGCTTTTGTTCACTTTGCTAGAACTTTCACAGGCTACAAGGTGTTAGCACATGCAGCTCCATAATTGATTCCAATTTTCCAGTTCCTAGTTTAAATGTGAAAGCATTACACCTAATATCAATTCTTTGGTCCTGAATATACACAAACATGTTTAAGCACTTAAGCTTAATAGTTTGCTCATTTATTACCACTTGGCACTGTGACCATGAGCGAAATAAGATAATTTTTTTGGAAACCTTTTTGGAAGGTTGTTAACGGGTTTTGCTTTGGCAACATCTGATATTTTCCTAATGAGTCATGCGCAGACTGGAAACAAGTACTGACCCATGCAATGTTTTCTAAAATGTAAATATTTTTTACCTTAACTTTAAAAAGAGAACTGTATGTTCAGCAGCCCTGTGACAGTGTAAATGTTTTTCTACAGGGCTGATTGTTAAGTCTGATACTGGTTTATGTTAGTATTATGGGAATGTAGGGCTGCCACCTAGAAATCTGGGAAGGACACTGAAGTGATGGACATGGCAATCAGCCAATCACTGATTTTCAATTTATCAGTCCCACTCCTGATGTCATTCACCCCCCCCCCCCAACATCACTGGTCCACCTCCCACATCACCGGCCCGCCACTCTGCCCATTTTCATAAAAAAAAAGGTTGCAACACTATGGGAATCTGAATTATTCACTATTCACACCTGAAAAAAAACCCTTTCACGTCAAATCTGTAGAAACAATAAATTACTTTCTATACTTATGTCTATTTATTACATCACCATCACCACATTTACAGCATTATCTTACACTACTTCCAACTTCATGTAATCCGTCAACGGGAAAAGTACAGGCAACCAGTAAGTTCTGGTTGAATTCACTATAAAATTGCACATAAAAAAGTGCCAGGGATAAAAGCCATATTTTAACATAGCATTTTCAAGTAGCTGCATTCCTCTACTTCGGAATTTCCACATAGGGGTGCACGATCACAGTACATCAATAGAGGTATGCGATGTATTATACAGAAACCAGTTATCTAGAAAAATCCAAATTAGGGAAGGCTGTCTCAGACATTCATCTAAGATGGAAGAGTGTAAAGCCATTTATGCTGAAGTGATGGCGGACTGAGGCTGAGTACAACACACGCAAGACATCAGGGAAGGGAGAAGGCAGACTCCAAAACACAAGTATAAGTTCAGAAAATAAAGCAGACAGCAAATATACAGACATGAGTCAGAACCACAAAATCAAATTAACAGACATAGACTAAGGAACCAGATAAGAAAACACAAAAACTTCAGGGAAACACAAGCAAGGTTAATCACAGATAGAAAGCTAAATGATAAAGAAACTGCCAGCAGTACAAGGGTCGGCTTTTATAGGCCCTTAATGAAAAAAAATTATAAGCAGGTGGTCTAAGCAAGAAGGTGGTGAAAGCCATACTGCCCTACTAAAAAGCTTTTTGACAAGACAACAGTAAAAAGCCTCCAGGTGCTCAATCTGGTGCAAAGGTGCAAAGGTGCAAAGATAAGTTATTGCACAGACAGGATTCAAGATCGGACAGTTACTCGCAAGTATTTGCAATTTTTTATATTGAATAAAAATAACTGGCATCCACACTCCTATTAGTGATGGGTTAATTTGCCATTACACATCTCCACCATCTGTTCAGTGAGGACTCAGACTGAGTTTTATGTGTCCAAAATAGCCTGTGTTCTCTCCCTGAAGTAACCATGGACATTGTTTGGCAATAGCTTTTGCTGTAAGAACACTCCACAATGCATGACCAGTCGAAATTGTACTGGCACTCTGGGGCTTACAAATACTTAAACAGAAAAAAATGGGCAGAAATTCAGGCATCTGTCTTCATTGGTATAACAGCTACATTTTAATCAAGGCTGCTGTGTGTGTGTTACTTAATTTGCTCAGTTTGTATATAAAATGGCATTACTCCCCCCTTGCGTTTCATGAGGTTGGTGAGCATTAAGGATTTCACTAATAAAAGCTGGTAATATATGACAGGACTGCAGGACATTATCTTCACACGGTCCTCTAAGATGCACATACATGCACTAAAATAACAGAGCAAGAAGTGAACCGTATTTTGCATGCATGGAAGTGCACAGGTAAATTAATACATAATAAAATAATTATCCAGAAAGCATGGGATGTGGGTTCTCTTGTATAAAGACTTTTAACCAAAGTTTAATTAACATACCATAGATCTACTAAATAACATTTAAATATTAAATAAACCCAATACACATGGATTTATGCTAGCTTTATGATCAGGTTCAAATGACTGCTTTGATTGTGTGGGATTAAAATACTATTTTTTTTTTACACAACAATTAAAATGTATAGTATTCTTAATCAGTGACTGGCCATTCTATTAATTCATACACCTTAAAACCAATAAACAGTCCAATTCGTTCACAATGGATGAGACCATTAGAAATAATACATGAATTCACCATCACTACTAAACACTTAAAAATTCAAAAAGAGAAAGCTCTCTTTCACGATCAACGGCCAACAACACCATGCTAACACCCTTCGGGCAGGGACTGATGTCCTACACAGCCTAGGACAGATGGAAAAACCCTGCAGACACATCTCCAAAAGCTTCACAAGCCTCTCCTAGATGTCAAGACTCCCCTATCTGGGAAAAGGCAGGAGCCTCTCCCCATTGAATGGCAAAGCTTCCCCAACCAAGCCTGAACTCCTCAGGCCTGCACAGCATTTGCTGATTTCTCCACCTTCCCGCGGCCCAACGGAGACCTAGAAATTCATGCAAGGTAAAACTATGGTCCACCTTACTAAGTGGGTGGTCCCCCCCTACCAGCCTGAAGCCAATAGCCCCATCTGGAACCCCCTTCGTATACCTAGGGCCCCTCTCCCTACAGGAGAGCAAAATTCCATCCAAAATTCACCTTTCCATTACCCACGTTCCAGCTTTTTCTCCAGGGGTAACCCCAATGTAACCTTCTTCTTCCACTATGTTAATTCAATCTGCGGGACAAGCGCAGAGAGAAGAAATTTTTATTAATTTAATTTAACCCCCACTAGTCAGTCACCTCGACCATCTCCCAAGTTTGGCTGGGAAGGCAAACAGACACTGACTGTTACTCTAGGTTCAGTTCCGAATACTTTTAAGCTTTTTTTTATTTTTGCACACACAGTTGTTTTAGTGAGTTTTTTCCCCAAAGCTCACTGTTCTTCCCCTTTTTCTATCATGCTGTTCTCGATCAAACAGAAACAACTTGCTTATTATGGTGTTATGGTTCTTAACCTTATTCACATATATGCTGGTTTATGTCAAAAAGTTTCGATTATATCTACCCTAATACCCTGGGTGTGCATAACTAAGCTAAACTACCTATTTTGTCAATATGGATTTGCAAATTATATCACATAATGTTCAAGGTCTGAACTCCCCACACAAGTGGAAAAAGGCATTCTCCTACTATGCATCTGTTCATGCTGATATATTCTGCCTCCAGGAAACTCACTTTTCCCAAGGATCACATCCTACATTTCAACATAAAAAATTCCCCCTGGTCTACATGGCCAATAACGCAACTAGATCAAAGGGGGTAGCATTCTGTGTTAGAGCAAGTATACACATTCAACTTACGGATAAATTTGATCCTAAAGGCAGACTTTTGGCTCTAAAAATTATCCACAATGACGAGAAACTCACAATGTCTTACTATGCTCCCAACTCGGGCCAGTACCAATTTTTTGAAAAGCTGACTGCCTTTTTATCCAACTAGGCAGAAGAGAAACTAATCTTAGGTGGGGACTCACAGTTAATTGTACAACCACCTCCAGCAAACCAGCTACCCACCTCAGCAGAGGGCAACAAAATTTCTCAGTTATTCACAAAGATAGGGTTAGTCGATATTTGGAGTGAACACCACCCAGTTACTAAACAGTATACCCACTACTCCGCCCCTCATAAACTACATACTAGAATCAACCATATATGGGTATCCCAATCCTTGATATTACTACTGCAATCCTCAAAAATATTGAAGAACGTCCCTTGGCCTGACCACTCCCCTCTATCTTATAAAATAACGTCTACCCAACTTCCAAAAACTTCTCCAGATGAAGGCTTAACGATATTTTACTAAAAAAGCCTGACACCTACTCGCATCCTCCCTCAAGGATTATTTTGTACACAATTCAGGGTCAACACCGTCATACACCACCATCTGGGAGGCCCACAATGCGGTAATGAGGGCCCACTTAATCCAATTAGGAGCTTGTAACAAGAAACTATTTAACTCAGAACAGTTGAAGTTTGCTAAACAGTTAGACGACCTAATCTCAAAATGCAGATCCCAGAACTGACCTTTCCAGCCAAATCCAAAGAACCAAGACAGAACTCGACTTACAGCTTTCTTCTAAAGCACAAAGAACCATGCAGTGGACCCAGCAACACTTTTACGCCCAATATAACAAACTGAGCCACTTATTCACACATAAACTAAAACAAAGAATGGATTATACCCCCATTTCCACACTAAAGACCTCCACAGGACATACCTCAAATGCAATCCCCAAAATTCTACAAGAATTTACCAAATTCTGCAAGCATCTATATACCTCCTCAACCAAAATCTCTCATGAGTTCTCAGCACTCTACTACAAAACATTTTCATATATTCTCATTCCCCACCTCACTAAAATGTTCAATCAGGTAATTCTAGGAGATTATCTCCCTAAACAGACTAACAGCTAACATCAACCCCACCCCCAAACCCAACACAGTCTACCGATTGTAAAAACTACCGCCCTTCATGGTTAGCTCTATATTTAATATAGACCTAAAACTCCAAGCTAAAATCTTAGCCGAACGCTTAAACCTAATCCTTCCCTCAATAATCCACAAGGACCAGGTGGGCTTCATACAGGGTCAACAGGCGACATAATACGTAGACTTTCTATCCTAACTGACAAAGCCTAAAAACTGAAAACCACTTCTATGCCACTTAAACTAGACATAAGAAAAGCACTCGACTCTGTGGAATGGCCCTACCTATACCACACCCTAATAGAATGGGGCTTTGGGCCCAACTTCATTACCTGGATAAGGGCCTTATACCACAAGCCTCTTGGAAGAGTAACCATAGGCCCCCATTCCTCAACAACATTCCCAATACAAAGAAGAATGAGACAGGGCTGCACTTTGTCCCCCCTTATAATTTGACATGATCTTTGAACCCTTAGCTATAATGATCATCCCGATATACATGGCCTACAAAGGGGAACCCAGGAACACATCCTACAACTGTTTGCCGATGACATCACTATGCTTATCACCAAGACTTTAACGTCACTCCCTGACATATTTAAAATCCTACAGGACTTTGGGAACATCTCGGGTTATCAACCCAGCTAAAACTGAAGCGTTAAACATCAACCTACCCCCTGAGAACTACTGAAATACTTCGAAATACAGTGGTGTAAATCACACGACTATTTTGGGAATACGATTCACTATCTCCTATCACCACCTATACAAGACAAACTGCCTCTACATATAAAAGAAACTACGGAAAACGGAGGAATGGGGCAAAAACCACATTTCATGGTTAGGCCGGATAACGGCAGTAAAAATGACACACCTTCCAAAACTCTTGTACCTGCTTAGGGTTCTCCCAGTAGATATCAACAAAAAAGACCTTCAAGTATTCAATAAACAAGTTCTATCCTTCATATGGCAGACTAAACAGCCGAGGGTTAACAGCACCACATTAGAAAGGAGACCACAAGAAGGAGGGCTAGGTCTCCCAAACCTGAGAAAGTACTTCATACCCGCCCAGTTAGCTCAAATACATCTACTCCACCTCCACAGATCCACCCCCCCTTTTATGGGTCAAGCTTCAAAACATGCTCTCCCAGCCATATTCAGCTGAGGTTCTACTATGGTCACCCCTGGTGACTCACACTATCTCTATGGGACCAGAATGCCAAACTGTACAAATTAACTTCACCACACTTCCCAGTTGCCCCCATCACAGGCAACCCATCATTCCCCCCAGGGATCCAAGCCAACTCCTTTTCCTGGTGGACCTCTAAAACTGCCCAGACCAGGTGATCTGTTAACAGCCATAGGCCCTCTAACCTTCTCCTACCTGAAAGAAAACTATGGCCTCCCTGACACTGAACTTTTCAGAGCAACCCAACTACTACACTGGGCTAAGAAATCTTGTAATCTAAGAAATCCAGAAGCAGCTAACCAAACTTATTTTGAACGTTGGTGCACCAACAAAATTCAAAAATATAGCCGACCAAGCAAAGTCCTCTCCGTATAGTTGTTGGTATAATTTAGCATCTGCAAACCAACTGATTTCACTTAAACTTGAACACAGAGTGTTCAGAAAAGTCTTTATTTATGGGGAATTATCTGGAACTAACTGAATTGAAAAAAAGGGTTGGAAGGTGAATAACCCCTTTAAATTGACTTTAATATGATGCAGAGATTGATTTCCCATTGGTCTAGATTTTTTTATTTGAATTAGATAAGCTTCTTGTTCAGCTGCTCTCCAGTTTGTAATTTCTGGTTACTAGGAATCAGCAATCACTGGATTAATTGAGAGATAGGAAAATGAATAGAAACAGGCCCAGATTTGTGGCAAGGCCACCCAGGGCGGCTAAAATTTAGGGGTGGCATTTCGTCTAGCTCCGTTTTAAGGTACAATGGAGGCAAGGACTTCGTGGCCTAGGAGCACCCAAAGTGAACATACGGACCTGAATAGAGAGGTCTTGAATACCTGTACAGAGATAAGTCAAATACAATTAAAATACAAGTGTAGCCTCAAGATGCTATAGGTTTTTGGCTAAATACATCAGTGAAAGCTAGAAAGAAGTAATCTAAGGAGTATTTCAGGTTCAATTATTTGCCTCTGACTTTGGGAGGATCAACAGACAATTACAAACTACAAATGTAGATAGATGTCTGCATGATACAGGTTGTGGGGGACCTCCTGACTCCAGACCTTGGCTTTGTGCTTGAAATCGCATGGAGCAGATAGTTATTGTGTATGTATGTATATACAGAAGTATATAATACATTGAAGGCGGTGCAGTTGTAAAACAAAGACACTTGTGGGGTTTCAAGAATGTATGTAAAGGCAGGCAGGGCAATTTGTGATTTTTGAGTTTGAGCTTTTTATTCAGCAGCTCTTCAGTGTCCAATTTCATCAATCTGGTTGCTAGGGTCCAAACTACCCTAGCAACCATGCATTGATTTGAATAAGAGACTGGAATATGAATAAGAGAGGGCTGAATAGAAAGACATGTAATAAAAAGTATCAATAACAAACTGGCAGCCTTACAGAGGATATATTTTTTTAGATGGGGTCCTCAGTGACCCCCATTTGAAGAAGTTGAAAAGAGTCAGAAGAAAAAGGCAAATAAATAAAAAAAACTATCAAAAATAATGAAGACCAATTTAATAATTACTTAGAATTAGCCATCCTATAACATAAAATATATGAAGGCAGCTATATTTTTTTCAGAAAAGGTGGAATTAGCAACAGGTGCGTGTAAAGTTGTCTCCTCTCCTGGAAAAGAAAATGACGGCTGTCCTATATATTTATTTCTTCCACATTAGAAATGGTATAACTTAAAAATGTGCCCATCACTTAAAGAAGAACTAAAACTTAACTAAAAAAGTAGGCTATAAATGTTCTACGTTGTGTTTTGTGCTTTTGTACCAGCCCAAGGCAACCACAGCCCTTTATCAGTAAAGATCTGTGTTTCCAAAAATGCCCCAGTAACTTCCCATCTTTTCTGCTGATTCACTGATTCACATGCTCTGTGCTGCTGTCACTTACTGAGCTTAGGGACCCACTCACAATATACAGTACACATAGAATAGTAATATAGTCACAATATAAGGCTGATTAGTAATTAATACAGATAATTACTACATGGCAGCACAGAAACCAGTGCAATTAGCGTCAGAATTTAATAATCAGCCCTGTAGCATCAGCTCATACTACAGGTCAACCTCATTTTCTGCTTGATAGTTTGCAACAACCCCTTAGCTTCTCAATAGCTGCTCAAAGCCCACTGAGCATGCGAGTGTCACAGACTCTTTCCAAGATGGCGACCCCATGTGACAAGTTTGAAGTCCTGGATCATTGCTGCTATTGACAAGCTGAAACTTTAGGCTGGTACAATAAGTTCAGTATATAAAATGTTATTTTTAGCCACATTCAATTTTAGGGTTTAGTTCTCCTTTAACAGGACCTGGCACTTAGGGGCAATTCCTTTTCACTTTGAGGATTTCAAGTATTTTCTCGCCTGTCCAATAAAGCTGCAAAACCTTTGAAAACACCCACTTTGCCAATACCCTTCGAAAGGATTAAGATTAAGTGACAAGTGAGAACATTTTTATGACCCGCTTTGCACAGTGACTTCCTTTTTGCGTTATCCCGAAACTGTTTTCCTAATAATCTAATCAATCTAATAAAGTTATACTTTCAGTAGCCCACATTTAGAAAATGTTAATTTCAATACTTCAGTATTAAGTTTAAAACCATGTTATTTAAATGTTGTGGTTACGGAGATTATCAAAATGTGTAACGAATGGTGCAGTATTTTACCGAGCGAGAGAACTTGTGCATGTCAGCCGTGTTGTGTAAATCAGTAACCGGTTTTCTGTCAATTTCTACGCAGCCAGGTCTTCAATAAATTGTCTCTTTAAAAAGGAAGTGTAGTGAAAGAAAGTGAGTTTGTGATATTAATTCAAATGGAAAATGTGGTGGTTGTTTCTTTTTTCCTCTCAGCAAATGTATTTCAGACAAAGCAAATAAACCAGGAAGTGAAACCGATAGAGCCTCGACATGCAGGAGCTGAAGTGGTTAAGTGCAGGTAATGCACAGTGTTGGTGGGAGTATGGACTGGTAAATGTTTTGCTGACTGAAAGCACTGGGTGCTGTAAACTGTTCCTTTCACTATGGCAACGATAGCCTTGCTAATATGAAGAGTGATCCTATGGGTGCTTCAGACTGTACAGTAAACAATACAGTCAGCAAGCTGCAGCTGCCACAGGCGTACCATAAACAAGGAAGGGAACATGTTTCTGCCCAATAGAATCACACTTTTTTCTTTCCCCTTTTGCCAGCCAGGACCAATAAGAATGTGCTTTACTTCCCCAGCAGTATAGTAAGGAAATTACAGCCGAGCCCTCCTCTCACTGAAACATTTCTATTGCTCTCTCCCTCAGCTTACAGTAAAATAGCTGGGATGTGACGCTTCCCCCTGCAGTGCATTGTGGGATTTCACACAAGCACAGACTAGTCTTTCCAGTTCATAGCGAGCTGGTGAATAGGCACAGTAGACATATTGCTGGCAACTGCATTGTAAGTAACTGACATGCCTGCTTCTTCTCTCTTTATACAAAGCTGCTCTCCATTAACGGCTAGTAGCCTAAGACAATGTTTTTTATCCAGCATTTCTGGTGGCTGGCAGTAGGCTTTAGAGGGACAACTGCTTCCCATATTGTAGGATTTCTAC
>CM044435.1:10121444-10135168 GCA_024363595.1 Xenopus borealis
TGAATAAAAAGCTAAAATAATAAAATTAAAACCAATTGCAAATTGACTCAGAATATCACTCTCTACATCATACTTAAAGTGAACAACCCCTTTAAATGCCCCAGCTTTGGGTGGCTATGGCACTTAATGCATTCCCAATATAGATGTGGTAACCTTTGTCTTTGTGTTTAGAAAAAACAGGGAGACGTCAGCAAGTCAGCCAGCGCAGACAGCACAACAGATGGCACACCTTCTGATGGATTCACTGTTCTCTCCACCAAAAGTCTCTTTCTTGGACAAAAGGTAGGTTTTATATTATCAGGTTCCCATATCTTACAGGACTGGGCTGTATAAAGTACATGTGAATAAAGGTTAAAGAATTATCGCTTCACAATGAATGTACACACAGTTCTAGTCATTAAAGTGCTATTATCATAATGCACTACAATAGACTGTTTAAAAAGACATCCTACTGAACATTTTTCGTTTAGTTTATACTGTTTATGATTTCTTTGTAAACTCATCATCCTTACTTTTCAACCAACATATTTGTGCTGTGAGTCACTGACAAATTTCTGATTTTAATTCCATCAGATGTCAGCGATTTGCAATGCATTACTGATAAGAATGGTTTGCGTTCTTTGTAATTTAAAAAAAAAAAAAAGTTTGAGAACGTAGAATCCTAAATCAACTATGTATTATCTCAAAAACTATAACAAAGCAACTAAAACAAAACCTACGTGTGAATTATTAATCACACACAACAGTTTACTGGATATTTAGAATAGCGCCTGTTATTTAAAACCCATTTTTTTTGCACACTTTCACAGTATTAAATGTATTCTGGTTTAAAAAAATGATAGTGATATATTTTTGCACATCTACAAAGCTTTATTATATCAATATATAGTACTGGTATGGGATCTGGAAAGAAATCATCTCCCATTTTAGGTAAATCCTATTTAAAAAAAAAACAAAAAATGTCCTTTTTCCTCAGTAATAATAAAACAGTACATTATACTTGATGGTAACATAGCTGCATGGATTCCATAAAGCAATCCTATTGGCTTTATTTAATGTTTAAAAATGTTGTTATTGGTGATCCAAATTCAGAAACACCCCTTTTATTCAGAAAAACTCCAGGTCCCAGGCATTCTGGATAACAGATCCTATACCTGAATATGGATATAGATCCTAGTCCCTTGCATATAGAATCACCAGCTGCATCATATTGGCAAATATGACTTTAAACGGTTTCCAGTACATATCTGTTTCTTAATCTTCCATGTTAAAGGAACAGTTCAGGGTAAAATTAAAAACTGGGTAAATAGACAGACTATGCAAAATAAAACATGTTTCTAATATAGTTAGGTAGCCAAAAATGTAATCTATAGAGGCTAGCGTGAGTGGATGTCTAACATAAGAGAATACTACACTACTTCCTGCTTTTCAAGAGTTAGTCAGCGACTTGAAGGGGGGCCACATGAGACATAACTGTTCAGTGAGTTTGCCATTGATCCTCAGCATTCAGCTCAGATTCAAAAGCAACAGTTATGGCCTGTGTGGCCCTCCCTCAAGTCACTGATTGGATACTGCCTGGTAACAGGGTAACCAGTCAGTGTAAACAAAAGAGAGCTGAAAAGCAAGAGGTAGTGTTCTTGTCTGTTATGTTAGACTTACAGTCACTCCAGTCTTTATACATTACATTTTTGCCTAACTAACTATATTGAAAACATTTTTTATTTTGCACAGCCTATTTACCCAGTTTTTACTTTTATACCGAACAATTTCTTTAAGGCTGGACCATTGTCCCTATTACTTAAATGTGAGGTCATTCTATCAAATAAATTGAATGACCAGAAGTCTTGGTTTGGCTCATTTATATTGTACTCGTGCCCTGCCTGGCCATAGGTAGCTGATTTTGCTGGGAACCCCCATATACAATCAGGGTCGGACTGGGGGGCCCGGGCCCATTGGGGCTTCTGACTCAGGGCCCCCTTCCAGACCCTGGGAGCTGCTGCTTCAGGGCCCCCGGGCCAGCATCTCCCCACTGTGCGTGTGCACACACGCCAGTACATGCACTTGCGCATGCACATAAGCATACACACTCGTGTGTCAGAGCTCGGCTGTTTTTTGCTGTGACAAGTAAATTAGGGAGCAGATCTGGGTCAGCGGGCCCACTAGAGCCGGAGGCCCAGCAGGTTTTTTCCCGGTGTCCCGCCGGCCCAGTCAGACCCTGCATACAATCCAAATTGTCTACAATGCATAATTATGACTTGAGCCAAACCTAGTGAAACTAAACATATATTTTAAATAAAGATATAATTTCTACAACTTAACAAAAACTGTTAAACCTGATGAAATTCTAATATATATATGGAGAGAGAGCTTTATTTTACAACGAAAAAAAGTGAAACACTTTATTAAGTGTGTTAATGTCTTCATAGATGAGCTGTGAAGATGATGATGAGCTGTGAAGTGGACCAGTTCAATAGACTTGCTTACTTTTTTTGGGCAAATAGATGGGTTTAGGCTCAAGTACAAAAGTTGCTGCCAACCTGCTGCCCCATAGATTATTCAAAAGAGGAATGTATATTTACAATTTAGGTATGGGATTTGTTATCTAGAAACCTGCTATGCATAAAGCTCCGAATTACAGAAAGGCTGTCATCCATAGACTCCATTTTAACCAATTTTTAAAAAATGATTTCCTTTTACTTTGTTGTGAAAAATATTTATGGAGTTTAAAAAGTTGTTAAAAATAAAGTCATGTTCCCAAAAAGGCCTTACCCCAATTCAGAGACAGGAGGGGTTTATACACTTTGGTAACAAATTTTCATTCTAGAAAAGCACTTTGTAGTACAGGTATGGGATCCATTATCCAGAAACCTCATAATCATGAAAATGCATTCTCTCTTAAGATACTATTTTATCCAAATAATCAAAATTTGTAAAAATTATTTTCTTTTTCTCTGTAATAATAAAACAGTCGATTGTACTTAAAAAATAAGATACAATTAATAGGCAAAACCAGCCGATTGGGTTTATATATTGTTTACATGATTTTCTAGTAGATTTAAGTTATAAAGATCTAGTTATCCGGAAAACCTCAGGTCCCAAGAACTCTGGATTTAGGTCCCATACATATACTAAATAAATAAATAAATATATATATATATATATAGTATACAGTATGTATATTTAAAAAAAAAAATAGATTATTTGTATGAATGTTTTTGTAAAAATTGTCTTTTTTTTTTTTTACTAAAGACCACTACAGCCTTGCTTTAATTTTAGGCATTACCTTCTACATCAGCCTAACACTGAATGTAACCTGTAATTTTGCTTTATAAGTGATATTTTCATTTTGAAATAGCAGAGATGTCATTTGGTGCCAGTTCATTGAGAATTCATACATACATATTCAGAATATTTATCTATAATAGTCTAAAGATAATGAAGTAGCTCTTACTTCGAGGCACATTTATCAAAGGTTGAATTTCGAATTCATGTTTTTTTTTTTACTCTAATAAATTCAAATATACCCGAAATTTGATTAGGAGTTTATTTAAGGAAAAATACAAACGTCTCAAACTCAAACGAATATTACTGACTCCGAAACTCAAATCAAATTAACTCGAACTGAGTTTTTTCTCTAAAAAAAAAATGTCAGGAAGGCTATTAACACCTTCAAACGGATCACTGGACCTCTCCCATTGATTTCTACATGAATTCAACAAGTTTTAGGTGGCAAATCGTCTAATTCAAATGATTCCCAGGGTAAAGGTTTGATTCATCTCAAATTTGGAATTAGTATTTGAATTGAGTTTGGATTATTCCCAATTCGAATTTGTGAGTTTCACCCAAAAAAAACTATTGGAAAATTCGAATTTCCTATTCGACCCTGAATAAATCTGCCCCTTAGTGTTACGACTACCACAAGTGTTTCATGATTTTACTATTGACTGGGACCAAATGGACATCCGCATAGAATTGCTTTTTATGCCTCTATTGCTTCCTATCCTCTGCTCCATTTCTGATCTTCCCCTGCTTTGCTATTATTCCCCTCCTGGTGCTTTTCTTTTCAGCTCAACCTTATTCACAGTGAAATCAGTAATTTAGCCGGATTTGAGGTGGAGGCTGTTATCAACCCTACCAATGCTGACATTGACCTTAAAGATGATATAGGTAAACAGGACACATGTTAAATATAGCTAATGGCCGAGTTATAATTACAGATGTCAAAACATTATATTAAAAATGTATGATGATATAATCTTTTACAATGGTACTTTTAATAGCTAAATTATATCACGTTTAACACAGTTAGAAAATCAATGCAATGTTCTATAATTATCTCTCGCTGTTAGCTATTTATATCGATGACTTAAATTACCTTTCTGTTTCCATTCCTGCATAAGGTATTTTCTCTTGTTTTGTAGCCTTGTTTTCTTTATTGTTTAGAAGAATATTTTGGATTCAGTGTCAAACAATAAATTGCTAATAAAGTCACATTACAGTGGCCCTATTTACAGTTATGGGATCTGTTCTCCAGAAACCCTTTATGCAGAAAGCTCCAAATTACAGAAGGGCTGTCTCACATAGATTCCATTTTATCCAAATAATCAACATTTTGAAAAAAATATTTCCTTATTCTCTGTAATAATAAAATAGTAGCTTGTACTTGATTCCAACTAAGATATAAAGAATCCTTATTGGAAGCATAATCAGCCTGTTGGGTTTGATTTTGTTTCACAAAATATAAACTAATCCTCAAATCTAGAATTTTTCCTAAATAAATATGATCAAAAATGACATTTTTAGATTTAAAAAAAAAAAAAAATCACACCGTTTTTGTTTAGCTACAGTAAAGAGAGACTTAAAACATGATTTTGTATAACTTTTGGATACATTTATGAAAAATTAGCTGAAAATGATAGGAGTCATCTGCTATTTCAATAATTCCATATCTGCTTTAAGGTAGATTATACAGGTATGGGACCAGTTATCCCAAATGATTGGGACCTGGGGTTTTCCCGGATAATGAATCTTACTGTAATTTGGATCTTCATACCTTAAGTCTACTAGAAAATAATTTACACATTAAATAAACCACAATAGGCTGGTTTTGTGTCAATAAGGATTAATTATATCTTAGTTTGGAACAACTACAAGCTACTAATATTACAGCGAAAAAGGGAATTGTTTTTAAGAATTTGGATAATTAGATTATAACAGAATCTATGGGAGATGGCCTTTCTGTAATTCAGAGATTTCTGGATATCGGATTCCATAACTGTACTTACATTGAATGAAACAAAAACAGTTAATCCTTTCAAATGTGATTTTAGAAATTGGGCAAAACAGACAGGGACAGATCAAATGAAGAAAGCAGCAGCAAATGAGTGGATAAGAACAGACGGGAAGTACGATGGCTAATGAGTTGTATACCATTTGCTTAATGCTGACAAACTCTCACTGTATCAAGTGGGCCTGATATTTTACTATTAGGAGCCAGAACTGCCTTTTGAAATGTTAAACTTACTGGAGAAAGTACCTTATGTTTTGATGAATAACTCAAATTTCTTTTCACAGACTTCTTTTCAAGTTAATTATTTGTATTAACATTTACCATCCTTAGCAGCTGAAAAATACATTTCTATCTTTGTACAAGTATGACAAAAATGCTGCTGCCAACACCAGCCATATAAATGGTTTATTTTATGAGCCTTGAGGCATGAGAACCCAGAAAGAGGTAAAATAAAAACATGAATACAGAATATTTTCGTATCACACATGGTTGACATCCATTTGTTTGCCTGTTTGTAGTTGCAAGTTGTAAAGGCTGACATTGCCACCATTGACAGTGATGCTGTCGTTCACCCGACAAACTCTGAACTCTACTCCGGTGGTGAAGTAGGTAATGAAAAGTACAGTAATGACCAGTTTCCTATGTGTGCATGGTTGATTGGCAGCCAAGGCTTGCTTTATTCCCCTGTTAATTTAACCTGCATTTCATTGCTTCCTTTCAGAAATATTGGCATCTAGTAATTCTATTTTTAAAGGAGAACTAAAGCTCTACATTATGTTTTGGGCTTCCAGATCAAGGCAACCACAACCCTTTAGCAGTAAAGATCTGTGTCTCCAAAGATGCCCCAGTAGCTCCCCATTTTCTTTTCTGCTGATTTACATGCTCTGTACTGCTGTGACTTATTGAGCTTAGGGACCCACTCACAATATACAGTACACATAGAATAGAAATATAGTCACAATATAATGCTGATTAGTCATTAATACAGATAATTACTACATGGCAGCACAGCAACAAGTGCAATTAGCATCAGAATTCAATAATCAGCCCTGTAGCATAATCTTATATTATAGGCCAACCTCATTTTCTGCTTGATAATTTGCAACAACCCCTAAGCTTAGCTTCTCAACAGCTGCTCAGAGCCAACTGAGCATGTGAGTGTCACAGACACTTTCCAAGATGGTGACCCTCTGTGACAAGTTTGAAGTCCTGGATCATTGCTGCTATTGACAAGCTGAAATTTTAGACTGGTTCAATAAGTTCAGTATATTAAATATGGCTATTTTTAGGGTTTAGTTCTCCTTTAAGGGGAACTGTAGAAGGTATAAACATGTTAGATGCGCTTTTGAGCTGCTAAGTATTTCTCCCATGCTGGTCGAAAGAGAGGAGATGAATTAAGATATGCAGGCATATTTTCCCGTTAACGTTTAATTAATGGGCTATATAGTTGTTATAGCCAATGCATGTGGTCTGCATATTAATTCACTAATATTCAGAATAAGAGAGCCTAGGGGAGGCATTGGTTTAACAGCTAGCAGTGCATAAGTAGGGTTGCCACCTGACCGGTATTTTACCGGCCTGGCCGGTATTTTTGATGGTAGATCCCAATGTTATTAATAGGAAAAAATGCTAAATATATAGGAAGGCCGGTATTTTTTTCAAGAAAAGGTGGCAACCCTATGCATAAGTAGTAACATTTTGTGACAGTTTCAGGGTATTCAAGTTGTGATTTTAGGTGGAATTGCATCAGAAAGTCAGTAAGCAGAGGGAGATAGAGCCATTTAACATATTAAGTTAGAATAACAATATAATAGCTTTCTATAAGTTTGCACTTTGGGTCTCAATGAAATTATTGACCAAGATGCTTTATTATTAGGGTAGCTGTTTTATGTTTTGTGTTGGCTGATTAATAGAAATCTTTTATTTTGAATTGCACCTCACCTTTAAAATTTTTCCTACCTCACCTTTCATATATATCCCACATTGTGGGAAGGCCACAAAGGCCCAGGCCTAGGATGGAGGGATTATTTGGGCAGCAGAATGCACATTTCCAAAGCTCTGGTGAAATGCAAGAGATTTAATCCTTTTTTAAATTTCCCACATGCCAATCTTCAGTGCTACAGACCCTTGCATCAAGGGGAGTGGGAGATGAGTGGCAGGTAGCCCAATATGTATATTCATGCACCCATCAACTCTTAGCTGTCGTGCTAGGGAACTACCTGAAATAAAAGTTGGCAAAACCACCCCTTCCCTCAGAAAACAACAGTTCAGGCCCACCAAGCAAGAGCCATAAACCCCTCTAGTTAGGGACTTCTTACCCACAGAGACTTTCAACTGGACAACCCAAACCCTAACAATACATTTCCTTTTTATGACTTTCATCCCAGATATAATAGGTATGAAATATATATCTACCTTGGCCCTCCTCTTTTTATAAAACTCCAACACTGCTACTAAAAAGTTTGTTTTGTGTTTCTGAACAGAAATATAATACCGAACCATAAAATGAAATGAATGACCGTTCATATTGTGGATTTTATTGAAAAATGAGACACATTCTCACACTGGGACTCTTGATGTCAGACTGCATCCATTTATCTTGCTAAACATAATATTTTTTTTTTTTCGCCGATGAACACGATCTCAAATAATGTTGAGAAAACTCATTTTACGTTTCAAACGCAGATATAAAGATTTTAATTAAAAAGTTCTGAAAGAACAAGAACAGGTGGCGAGCCGTTACTATAATCTTTACCAGACATAATAATCGGGTAGGCCATCTTTTAGTGCACCGTGACCTCTGATGTCAGATTTTTAAATAATTTGGTAATATAAAGTATTCTTCAGGGAGTAGCACATGTATGGACAACTGTGTCCCAAATCCATGCAGCTGTTATCCAACACAGGAATTTCAACACATCCCCTTTGCACAAAATAAATATGTACATCTGATAGCATTCAAGCCATGTTTTAATATAGATGATCCTAAGACGTGAAAAGTGTATTTTATTACATAACCACAGTGTGGAGAAAATGGCTTGGATCTGCTAAATAGATTTAGCATGTGACAATTGGGCTTTATTTTGTAGCTTCCAGAAACACGTATTTACACATAGGAAAAGAGGAGCTTATGTCACAAAAATAAAAAAGTGTCCAACAACATATATTAGCATTAAATACATAACTTAAAGGAGAAGGAAAGGCATTTTTTACTTGGGGATGCCAAAAGTTAGGCACCCCCAAGTGATTATATTAACTTACCACACACCCCAGGCCGGTGCTCCTATCAGCAGAAAACTGCACTGATCCGGGGGTTATTCCAGCAAGCTCCACGGAGCAATCAGCTTCCTCCATTTTTCTTTAAATTTCATGGGGTAGATGCATACACACGTCTGTACTGCGAATTAAAATAGGCCCAGGCATTTCAGTTACACAGAGGGCCAATCAGCCCACACAGAGGTCCAAACAGCCCCCATCAGCCCACTAAATACTGACTTTCTATGGCAGCCCCTCTGGCATTTGCCAGAACCCACAGATTGCCAGTCCAGGCCTCCACACACACAGTAGAATAAAATAGGCAACTTTTTGGAGTTTTTCACACTACTGCGCATTAGCACCCCTGTGAAGGAAGGAGAAGCCAGAAGCTGATCACTCCTAACTTTTGGCACCCCCAAGTACATCAAAGCATTAATGGAAGAAGTTTGTGGTCATTACGTGAAAGGTCGATGTAGTGTTAAATTTTAATTCTGCATGGTGCTTCTCTAGGGGAATCTTGGTATTGTTTTATGGTACAGTATCAGTCTACAATTAGGGAGGGGTTGTTACTACATGTTAGTAATCAGGTCACTCACCTATCGGGAAATGTTAGCATTGTCATGTTTTGGTAACCGAGGATCAGCATAGTACAGTGCTTTATTAGCAGGTTCATACAGCCATTAAACATCAACTATAACTTGAACTCTAACCTTTTGAAGCAGTATAGAATGTACAGTGTATTCGCAGTATACTCGTGCACAGTGACACCTACAGGCAGCTTGCACAAACACTGCAAGCATATAGGAGGTCTATGGGAAGTGATGATGTAAACGCTTATGGTCAGCCAGCCAATGACATTACAACTATAGAAATCAAGAGGCAGACCCCATAATCAGCGTGTGATCAAGTGTTATCCAAGGCATGATAAGTACATAAAAAGGAAAACTACAGGATCTAATGTTTTGTCTCCAGCCTGATTGAGCCTGTGCCTCTCTTTAAAGGTATACTGTCATGGGAAAAAATGTTTTTTTCAAAATGCATAAGTTAATAGTGCTGCATTGAAATCCATTTCTCAAAAGAGCAAACTGATTTGTGAAATCTGACATGGGGCTAGACATATTGTCAATTTCCCAGCTTCCCCAAGTCATGTGACTTGTGCTCTGATAAACTTCAATCACTCTTTTAGAGTGATATCATCCCTCCCTTCCCCCCCCCCAGCAGCCTAACAACAGAACAATGGGAAGGTAACCAGATAACAGCTCTCTAACACAAGATAAAAGCTGCCTGGTAGTTTCCTCCTAAAGTGCTGGCACAAGTCACATGACCAGGGGCAGCTGGAAAATTGACAGAATCTCTAGCCCCATGTCAGATTTCAAAAGTAAATATAAAAAAATCTGTTTGCTCTTTTGAGAAATGAATTTCAGTATAGAATTTTGCTGGAGCAGTACTATTAAATGATGTGTTTTGAAAAAAAAAAAAACATGTTTTCCCATGACAGTATCCCTTTAACTGCAATTCATTAATGGAATATTTGCTTTATCTGTGATTTATGAGACAATGCTATCTGTATAAGTGGAGGCATGGGGGTATTTTCTCATTCAGTACAATGCATTTAAGCTTATTTTAAGCCCATATTATTGCATGTAAAGATGTGTAAATATGGTGAATAAAGTACCCCCTATTGTAAAATATAAGGATATTATAAGTTACCGAGGAGTTTCATGACCATATAAAAACACGAGGCCGAAGGCCGAGTGTTTTTATACAGGTCATGGAACTCCGAGTTAACTTCTAATATCCTCATATTTTGCAACTGGGGGTACTTTATTTATTATAATACACAAGTTTCAGTGAGTCATGTGACAGAAATGACATCAGAACTCACCGTTTATAACTGATGACATGAGAACTCACCGTTTATAAGGATATAATCTACAAGATATTCACAGCTTTTGTGTATTATAATGAAATAATAAACAAGATGCTTAAAAGAGAGCAACATAAGCATGAAAAAAGTTCCTAGGGCTTCCTGATAAATTGGGTCTTGTTAGCTCCTATGTGGACCAGCAGCCGTATGGAGGGCCTATTTGTCAGTACACCTGGTTTTTATGCAACTAAAACTTGCCTTTAAACCTGGAGTTCAAAAAAAGCACCTGCTTTTGAGGCCAGTGTGAGCAAGATCCAAGGGGTCGGAGAGCAACGTGTTTCTCACAAGCCACTGGTTGGGGATCACTGCTGTAGAGAATTGTTTTTATCATGTTTGGGCCAGAGAAAATTAATTGTTTTTTAGTTGTTGGACAGATTAGTTGGACTTCCTGGTTATTAGCAGAAACATGCCAATCCTCCATATAGTTTTAGCTTCCATAAATGCAGTTTTAATCCAGAAAGCTACAAATGACAGGGAGGCCATCTCCCATAGACTCCAATTTATCCAAATACAGGTATGGAATCTGTTATCAGGAAACCCTTTATCCAGAAAGATCTAAATTACTTAAAGGCCATCTCCCATATGCTCCTTTTTATCCAAATAATCAAAATCTTTCAAAATGATTTCCTTATGATCTGTAATAATAAAACAATTGATCTAAACCAAGTTATAATTAATCCTTATGGGAAGTAACACCAGCCTATTGGGTTTATTTAACGGTTACATTATTTTCTAGTGGGCTTAAGGCAAGAAGATCCAAATTATAGATCCGTTATCCAGAAAACCGCAGGTCCTGAGCATTCTGGATAACAGGTCCATAACCCAAATTTTTAAAAATTATTTCCTTTTTCTCTATAATAATAAAACAGTATTTGATATTGATTAATGAAAGCATGTATTTGATCCCAACTAAGATATAATTAATCCTTATTGGAAGCAAAACCAGCCTATTGGGTTTATTTAATGTTTACATGATTTTCTAGTACAGGTATCGGACCGGTTATCCAGAATACATGGGACCTGTGTTTTTCCAGATATCGAACCTTTCCGTGATTTGGATCTTCATGCCTTAAGTCTACTAAGGCCTTTTCTGTAATTCAGAGTTTTCTGGATAATGGGTTTTCGGATAACGAGTCCCCTACCTTTACAGCAATTACAGAACAATCCCTTATCTGGAAACCCACAGGTCCTGTGCATTCTAGGTAGCAGGTCCCATACCTGTAATACAGTAATGTGAGAGGTACAGTCTTCTTAAAAAAACAAACAAAACAAAACAAAAAGAAAAAAACCTCTGAAGTTAGATTGTTTGAATTTAGCTAAGCAAAATAGTATCAACATATAATACAGCTGTATACAGCTGTGTGTGTACCATTTAGGACTAAAACCGTTTTAGATCTATAAAGTTAATTTCACCCCTGAGATGTGTAAACTTCTGCAAGTTAAAATTATGTATTAAAATTAATTAAAATTATTAAAATAAATTTAATTAAATCTTAAAATTATGTATTTTGGAAATTCAGCTTTCGGTACACACTGTTAAATTCCCTTAAAACAATGTGAAATTTTGTTTTCTGGGATTTCTCGATAACACAGGATAGGCTTAGTTTACATTTAATGCACTGCTTTAATGAGTACAATAATAGAGCGATTCCGGAAACCAAAAAGGCCAAACTTATTTCCCATTTGATCAGGTTTCCAACTCTGCGCTGGCATAGTGCCCAAACATAATATGGATTAGCCATTTCCTAAAATGTCTGAGCATTCTCATTATGCCCTGTGTGTTGTGGACTCCTATTAATCTTGAGAGCTTCTTGTACAAACTCTGTCAATTCTAATTTTCCAGTGTGGATTATCCTGGGAAACCCTAGAATGTGGTTGAATTTGCAGCTTGCAGCTACCTAATTATTAAGTAGGAAGTCGATACGTGGCTAATCTGTTTGAACTACAAAACACAATCAAAATTATGATGTTTTTTTTAAGCATTCATCTAAATGCACTAATTATAGCTAATTATGAAATAAGTATTATATTCCTTACCTCTCCTCCATTACCCGATCATTTATTATGTATCTGGGTGGATAGATAGGATTTCTGCATGTTAGGTTATTTTAGTCTGTACACCTGAAATTTGTTATATCGGTCTACCCCAAATTATCCAGCCATTATGGTTTTAGAACAATGCCAATGACCGAGAAATACTCCATAACCAGTACAGGTATGGTATCTGTTATCCGGAAACCAGTGAAAAGTGAAAGTTGCAAATTACGGAAAGGCCATGTCTCATAGACTCCAATATAATGAAATAATCCAAATTTTTAAAAATGATTTCCTTTTTCTCTGTAATAAAACAGTAGCTTGTACTTGATCCCAACTAAGATATAATTAATCATTATTGGAAGCAAAACCAGCCTATTGGGTTTATTTCAAGTTTACATGATTTTCTAGTATCCTGAACGTTCAGAATAATAGGTCCCACACCTGTATTAAAAATCAAAATAGGAATATAGTTTTAACGGTCTTGATTTTGTTTTGTAGTTAAACAAGAGTGAGACAGCAATAAACAAATGAAATAGCTTGATTATGAACCAAATCATCATAAAACCAATATACACAAAGTAATAATTCTTAAATACTTCTTGGTTAGGTAATGCCTTAGAGAAAAAGGGAGGCAAAGAGTTTGTGGAAGCTGTCGTTGAACTGAAGAAAAAAAATGGGCCCCTGGATATAGCTGGAGGTAAGTGCTTGTATTATTGTTATTAGAAACAATGGACAACAGGTCATATCTTCTATCATATGGAATGAATGAAGTCAATATAAGAGACTCCTGAAAGGGGTAATTCACAACCCTCCCCCCCGGGCACAAGTCAACAGCACTTAACGGGATGGTTTACCTTTGAGTTTAATATATTATAGAATGGCCAATTCTTCTCATTTAGTCTTCATTTTTTTTTTTGCTTATTTCTTCTGACTCTTTCCAGTTTTCAAATGGGCTGTCACTGACCCCATCTAAAAAACATTATCTGTAAGGCTGCAAATGTATAGTTCTATTTTTTTATTTCTCAGCCCCTATTCTATTCATACTCCAGTCTCTTATGTGAATTAGTGCATGGTTGCTAGGGTACTGTGGGTCCTGAATTTGCAAACAGGGGAGCAGCTGACTAAAAAGCTAAATAGCTCCAAAAACATTAAAAAACAATTGCAAATCGTCTCAGGATATCACTCTCTACATCATATTAAAAGTGAACTCAAAGG
>CM044435.1:10137071-10157205 GCA_024363595.1 Xenopus borealis
ATTTTACCCCAATAGGTGCCCTTTAAGTCAACCGATTAACCTGTTTTACTGGAGAAGACTGACTTTTGCAACATTGTTTAAAATGTAACAACCAGGAATCATGCAAATGCTGCTTTCATTGGCAATTACATTTACAAATAACTTTTAAAGCACCAACAATTTTTAATGCATTAATTTTTGAAAGTTGCTTGTAATTGTGTTTTCTTTTATTAGGCAAAAAGTCATTTTTTGGGTTGACGTCCTTTAAGGTGGCTAATTATGGGCCAATAAAAGCTGCCGACAGACCAAGTTGTGAGCGTATTTTGCTGTTTACCTGTCCCTCCCCCTCCTAGAACCTTTCTCATCATCATTATAAACAGTTTGAAAATGTTAGATAAAGAATATATTGAAACAATTCATAAAGTATATATAATATATATACACACACACACCCACCCACATATAAGTAATATGAACCAATGTTCCAGGAGAAATTAATAACTGTTATTTAACCCTTTTCATCCCATTTATACTGGAGGTTTTTCTTCATGGGTTCATTATAAAATGTTCATGCCTTTGAGCTTTTAAAAATTCACACCTTTATACATTTCATTGTAAATCATACACCTTTCAGCTTAACCTGCAGAGTTCAGCAGAGATCCACTTCTATTTCAAGGGACAGGCTCACCATCATGCACCATGGCTACATTTTACAACTGCAGCGTTAATGTCAAACACTTAAATCACCACCGTTTGCATACTATCCCCCCATCCGATTACAGGCATGTCACTTTGTTTTATTAGTTTTCTTTTAAATTTATAACACATTCTCCATATGCCAAACGAAACTGTCGGACATAAATTAGAACAAATTGGAAATGTCTAGTGCTCAAGTTCTCCAGTATGTTTGCAAGCAACACCCAAATGCACGATCGCTCATTGTATCCCCCCCACTTTCTAAAATTTATAGGCGACCCTGGTTTTTCCGCAGTCACTTTAATTTGGTCCCTTCGTGATAGCCCTTTAATGTCTCTAGAAGACCGAAAAAAGCAATAACTGAGGAAAGAAGAGCATTCAGAGCAAATTAAAGTAAAACTTAAATCACGTTTGCAAAGATATTGGATAACACTTACCCTGGGACTTACAGACACTGCTGTATTAACGCCCAAAAATGACTTACATATTTTATTTTGTAACTGTATCTGTAATTATTTCATGTTACATGTAGAAGTGCTTAGCTAAGTATATAATTTAGCTCAAAATAACAAGGCAGCGAGAGAGAAGACCTTTCCTTAGTCAACGTGAAACACATTGTGCAGTGATATAGGCAGTGCTTTATTTCTATAAGACTTCAACAATGAAAGGAAATTTATTTTGTATCCACCTACCTCAGACAATGTTCTTTAGAAATTCCCCTTCATCATCTGTTTTGGGCTGTTTAGATGTACTGTAAAGACTGTAATGTGGTGAAAGTCATAAACAATGATATCAAGTTTGAAGACCTCCAGTTCTACTTGGGACTTCTTGCTCCTAATTTCTTAGTCAGCCATTGTTGATAATGTGATGTTCCAACCCTCATTGAGGTGAAATTAAATATTGTGTTACTTTGTATATAGCTGCAGTAAGCTCAGGCCATGGCTTGCCTGCTAAGTTTGTCATCCACTGCAATAGTCCCAGCTGGGGGTCAGACAAGTGTGAAGAGCTGCTGGAGAAGACAGTAAAGAACTGCTTGGCTTTGGCAGATGAGAAGAAGATTAAATCAATTGCTTTTCCATCGATTGGCAGTGGAAGGTAAGCACAGTAGTGGGGCATTTTCAACACCTAAAAACAGAAATTATTCTACATAAGATATATGTATGCAGGGTGATCCCAGCCCCTCCACCACCGGAGGCAGCTTGGTGTTGCTGCCACCCCCTGGTGCACTCACCTTTGCAATCCGGAGGGGGTCCACGAGGGCGGTGGAGAGGACCAGGATGCTAGCACAGAGAGCATAATTGCACTCTCTGCTCTAGAAGAGCCAAATTTCTGGTTTGAAAACTGGAAATTTGTCTCTTAAAGTACCAGGAATGGCATTTTTGCCGCCCCTGGTACCTAGTGGGGCGCTGCCATCTGAGGCAAGTTTCTAAACTCGCCTCATTGGCGGAGCGCCCCTGCCAATATGTAACATGATAACTTAAAGGAAAGCTATATCACCCAAACAATGCAGGTCTATATAGGAATATTTTGCATAAAACAGCTCGTATGTAAACAAAAACCTGCTTCATGTAAATAAAACATTTTCATAATAATATACTTTTTTGAGTAGTATCTGTTGCTCAAGTATTCATTTTGGGGGTATAGTTTTCTTTTAAAAAGACAAAATGTTCAACAGGAGCAAAGAAAAAACCCCCAACTAATTCAGTCCAACTTCATTCCCTAAAATGACAAGTAAAGAACCCTCTAGATGCATTTCTAAAATGTTGTTTCGCCACATATGATTTTCCTTTGTAAAAAGCCATCTAGTAAGTCATACTGACAATTTAAGCATGTTGGGATGCCACCAGAGACTGTTGTCAATAGGGATGAACCAAATCCACTATTTTGGATTTGGCCAAACCCAGGAATCCTTCAAGAAAGATTCGGGCGAATAATGAAACGAATCTGAACCCGAATTTGCATATGCAAATTAGGGTGGGAAGGGGAAAACATGTAACTTGTTTTGCGACAAAAAGTCATGCGATTTCCCTCCCCGCCACTATTCGGCCGAATCCAAATCCTGCTGAAAAAGTAGGGATGCACCGAATCCAGTATTAGGTTCGGGATTCGGCCAGGATTCAGCCTTTTTCAGCAGGATTCGGATTCGGCCTAATCCTTCTGCCTGGCCGAACCGAATCCCAATTTGCATATACAATTGAGGGCCGGGGAGAGAAACCGCAAGACTTTTTGGCACAAAATAAGGAAGTAAAAAACGTTTTCCCCTTCCCACCCATAATTTGTATATGCAAATTAGTGTTTGGATAGGTTCGGTATTTGGACGAATCTTTTGGGAAGGATTCCGGGGTTCAGCCGAATCCAAAATAGTGGATTTGGTGCATCCCTATGAAAAAGGCAGAATCCTGGCAAAATCCGGAACCAAATCCTGGATTCGGTGCATCCCTAGTTGTCACGATCTTCCACTCATCATAGTTATAGAGGAGCTCAAAATGGGAAAAGGAGCATGATAGCTATTATACTGAATGCAGTTTATAAATCCAACATTCTGTACTAGTTATCTAAATATATCCTTTAATACAACCCTCCATACCAAAAACTATGGGGCACATTTAGCAAATGATGGAATAATTTGATTTTTATTGTCCAGAACAACAATCTGAGTTGCTGCTATTTCCTTACTGGGACAGCTCACAATAATAATTAATGTAACCCAAGTTATGTTCAGTAAATTAATAGACTAAATACACACAGGCACCTCCAAAAACACAGACTGCTGATAGGATGGCAGTGTCTATATAGCTCTTTCTTTTCAATGGGAAAGCACAAGCAGATTGTCAATCAAATGGTGAGTCACCATCAGCAGTTAAATGAGTTAGACTGGCTGAATATCTAATATCTATCATATACACTGTACATGGAAACTACTATCAGTATTGGCTGTGATTACATGGACATTACAGTCAGTATATAGTCATTTATTTAGGTGGGGGGTACACACAAATAGCTGTACTCACTGGATTATCTTTGCTGTCCCCTGGCATTGTACATGAAATGCCCATACCTGCCATAAAGGGGTTGTTCACCTTTCAGATAACTTTTAGTATGCTGTAGAGAGTGAAATTCTGAGAATTTGTAATTGGTTTTTGGTTTTTGAGTTTTTTATTCAGCAGCTCTCCAGTTTGTAATTTGAGCAATTTGATGGCTAGATGGCTTAGGGTCCAAATGACCCTAGCAACCATGCATTGATTTAAATAAGAGACTGGAATATAAATAGGAGAGGGACTGAATAGAAAGATGAGTAATACAAAGTAGCAATAACAATACATTTGTAGCCTTACAGAGTGTATGTTGGGGTCAGCGACCCCCAGTCAAACACAGGAAAGAGTCAGAAGAAAAAAAACAAACAATTCAAGAACTAGAACACATCAATAATGAAGATGAATGGGAATAGTGATTGTAAATGGCCACTCTATAACATACTAAGGGGCAGATTTATCAAGGGTCGAATTTCTAGGATTAAAAACCCTCAAATTCGACCCTCAAAAATGATAGTGATTTCCTTTTTCTCTTTAATAATAAAATAGTAGCTTGTACTTGATCCCAACTAAAATATAATTAATTCTTAATGGAAGCAAAACCAGCCTATTGGGTTTATTTAATGTTTAGATGATTTAGTAGTAGTCTTAAGGTATGAAGATCCAAATTACGGAAAACCCCCAGGTCCTGAGCACTCTGAATAATAGGTCCCAAACCTATATTATAAAATGAGCTAAGTGCAGACTACGAATTTAGATGTGTCCTTTGACAAACTACACAGCACTGTGCTTCACTCTAAAGTAATGTGGCACCTGCTGTGCTGATTATAAATACAGGTATTGGATCCATTATCTGGAAACCCGTTATCCAGAAAGCTCTGAATTACGGACAGATCGTCTCCCATAGACTCCATTATAATATAGTAATCCAAATTTTTCTAAACAATTCCCTTTTTTCTGTGATATAATAAAACAGTAGCTTGTACTTGATCCAAACTAAGATATAATTAGTCCTTATTGGAGGCAAAACCAGTTTATTGGGTTTATTTAACGTTTACAGGATTTTCCGGTAGACTTAAGGTATGAAGATCCAAATTACGGAAAGATCCCTTATGTGGAAAACCCCAGGTCCCGAGCATTCTGGATAACAGGTCTCATACCTGTGACATTAAATGAACTAAGGGATAAACATGTTGTAACTACAAACAGAATACATGCCTACAACAACAAAAACTAATTTTACCCACAAATAGGACAGTCACTGATTGAAATCGTGCAAAAGGAAACATTAAAAACGCTCCAGATGGATTTCCACCTTTTATTCGCCCTTTTTTTTTGTGTCTTTTCCCGCTTTCAAAGGAGTAATTACAAATGACTTGGCTCAGCTTTATTATTTTTCACCATTTTCAATCATTGTTATTAAAACTTGCTAAGCATCAGCACACATATGGCAGGAGCATGTTTTTCCAATAACATCCCCGTACTGGTCTATCTTAGCTCGGGGAGTTTTTGTAGAAGTGTTTTTGATTACCCATTTCAGTTTTTAGACTTTTTAGCCTTTATTGTTTATTACGGGGTGCTGTACATCAAACACTACCGGGTGCTCTTTAATGCGTTTAAAGTATTAAATTCCATAAACATAAAACAGCAACGAGACCTGCATTATTAGAACAATTTTTTCATCACTTCACACAATGATACAAGGCATGATCCTATGTATAAGGGGTTTTCCTACACCAGAGAACTTCAGAAAGAGATAGAGGTAATTGAAGGGGGGGGGGGGGCATGTTATTTAATAGCAATATGCACTGATTACATTTGCCACTCAACTAGAAGAAAGACAAAATAATGAGTTTTAGGGCAAAGACAGACTATGAGATTAGACATCCCACAAGCTGGGGTGACTAATCCTTTCTGAATGCTTTCCCATTGGCTAAAATGTGACCCGCTGCTGGCCAAACACATGTATGTCTCCCAGTGGCAGTTTGCATTTTATCCACAGGGGAAGCATTCAGAGAGCTAAACGAGATGAACCACTGGGTGGCTAAGCTAGACTGTCTTCGTCGTTAAAGGAACAGTAACATAAAAAAAACAAAGTAATAAAAATAAAATGCAGCATTGTCCTGCACTGGTAAAACTGCTGTGTTTGTTCAGAAACACTACTATTGTTTATATAAATAAGCTGCTGCGTAGCAATGGGGGCAGCCATTCAAAGGAGAAAAGGCTCAGGTTACACAGCAGATAAGCTCTGTAGAACATAATGGTATTAACTGTTAGTGATCTGTCGGTCAAAACGCGACCCAAACCCACGCTCCCCCCACCGTGCCTCACTTCCGGCACCGACCCAACCCCCTGATGACATCACAAAAGTGTTGGGGCGAGCAGGTTTTCCACTATTCAGAAGGAAGCAGAACGTCAGCAGTGTTTATTGGACAACAGTCAAAACAAAGTTTATATTAAGCAATACTGAAGCTTAGTCGTGTTACAGCTTCTAGTAGCTAATGCAGTGAATTTACCCATTATTTACTGACACCCCAGACAGGCAGGCAGTAAATACAGGGCTTTGTTGCGACATGCATCAACATGTGCCAGTTTGTTGCAGTCTGCACCCTGCCCTGTACATACTAAACATTCATGTATTGACATTATATGTAATACTGCAAGAAGGTTGTTCGCCTTTCAAACACTTTTTTTCCAGTTCAGTTGTTTACAGATTCACCAAAAATGAAGACTTTTTTTTCCCAATTGCTTTCCATATCTAATTTTTCACCCAGAATTAAAGTTTAATCCCTGAATGTAATAAAATGCGCTGTTTGCCCTGGAGCATTAACCCATAGCAACCAATAAGATGTTTTCTTTTAAAAAGGTGACCAAAAAATTCTACCTGCTGATTGGTTGTCATGGGTTTCTGCTGCTGGACAAACTTAGCACCTTTTATTACATATCCCCCTAAAGGTCGAATATTCCTCCTTCTGGTGTTTCAATCTGACAGGTCAGTGATCCAGGAGCAGATTCTCAGCTTTTACAGTTTGCTACATTAGTTCATACATTTCTCAGCAGCATCCGAGGAATATTAGCAACTATTAAATCAATTATAAAAGCTGCCTTTAATAATACTCGGGATTCTGTCAAAGATAGGGATGCACCAAATCCAGGTTTCGACAGGATTCAGATTCGGCTAAATCCTTGCGCATGGCCGAACTGAATCGGAATCCTAATTTGCATATGCAAATTAGGGGGCAGATTTACTAAATTCGTGTGAATTGTTCGAAATTTTATTGAATTTTTGAATATTTTTTGTGGCCATTAAAAAAAATTTGATTGAATCGTTCGAATCGTTCAATTCGAATGATTTTATCGTTTGATCAATTTTTTCTATTCGTTCAATTGGTCGAATAGCGTTAAAATCCTTTTAATTCAAAGGATGTGAATTCTATTAAAATTCAATGGTTGAACTCGAGGGTTTTTGACCATCAAATTCGACCCTTAGTAAATTTGCCCCTAGGTGTGGGGATGGAAATCACGTGGCTTTTTGTCTAAAGACAAGGAAGTAAAAAAAAAAAATTTTCCCATCTTTTCCTTTCCCACCCCTAATTTGCAAATAGTGGATTCAGTGCATCCCTAGCCAAAGATAAGAAATGAATCAACTAAATGTATCAATTTAGAACAGTTGAGAGAGTCAGTGACCCCCCACCCCTCCCAGAGCTACTTTAGAAAGACATAAGAAGGTGAAAAATTAAACTTCCTTATTAGAAGAATGGTCACAAATAGCTCGGAATGAGATGAAAATGCCTTTATTTCAGCTAAACTATCTTTCAACAGTTCAACTGAAGTGTTGGAAGGTGAAAACCTTTAAAGGAACAGTTCAGTGTAAAAATAAAAACTGGACAAATAGATAGGCTGTGCAAAATAAAAAAAAATGTTTCCAATATAGTTAGTCAGGGAAAAATGCTAACTATAAAGGCTGGAGTGACTGGATGTGTAATATAATAGCCAGAATCCAACTTCCTGCTTTTCAGCTCTTTAACTTTGGGTTATTCAGCGACTTGAAGGGGGGCCACATGGGACATAACTGTTCAGTGAGTTTGCAATTGCTCCTCAGCATTCAGCTCAGATTCAAAAGCAACAGTTATGGTCTGTATGGCCCTCCCTCAAGTCACTGATTGGTTACTTTCTGGTCACCAGAGTAACCAGTCAGTGGAAAACAAGAGAGCTGAAAAGCAGGAAGTTGGATTCTGGCTATTATGTTAAACATCATGTCACTTCAGCCTTTATACATAACATTTTTGGCTAACTAACTATATTAGAAACATTTTTTATTTTGCACAGTCTATCTATTTACCAAGTTTTTATTTTTATACTGAACAATTCCTTTAAGGCATTTTATAGAGAATCTCAAAACAAATATTATAAAATAGTTCTGCCAGCGCCATCTAGGTTTGCGCCCAGGATTTTCATCTCTGTAAAGTTTGGAAGACACCAAGTAGCCTAAGCCCCAACACATTATGTAAATACAGAAATACACTGGAGTGCTCAAAAACTCAACTTACTTAATGAAACCTCAGCGCATCAAAACAAGAAGGCAGTCCAGCTGTTGAACTGAAAACATCTGCCAGGCATGCATCCCTTCTGAAAAACTTCACTAACAACCAAATGTTGTTTTAGAACTGAACAATGGGATTATGTGGGTCGCAGGAAGATCAAATAAATCAGGTTTTACTTCAAGGAGGGGGAAAAGAAGAATTATGTTTGAAAGCTGAAATGAAACACAATGCTCTAAATTTATGGTACAAATCCCATATCCCATTATAATAACTGTCCTGATACTTTAAGTTATATGTCCTTGTATTGTCCCCATCTTGTAAGCATCTGGTGTTATTATATATATATTCATTCTACAGGTATGGGATCCATTATCCGGAAACACATTATCCAGAATGCTCTGAATTACAGAAAGGCCATCTCCCATAGACTCCATTATAATAAAACAATCTGAATTGATACTTGTTCCCAACTAAGATATAATTAATCCTTATTGGAAGCAAAACCAGCCTATTGTGTCCAATTTATGTATACACTTCATTTCCAGTTTTTAAAGCATTAGTAATCTCTTGCTACCCCTTCTCGGCATCTCTACAGTAATATCAATCTGTATTAACTTAATTTTTAATATATATATACACAATTAAAAAATGTTTTAAATCATGTTTTTAAACTCTAATGGACATTATTCTCACATCTAAGGACTTTTGTTGATACCCAGAATATGGAGTTGAATGGTTGGATGTTAATTAATTAATTAATTTTCGGGTTGTAATCACGAATGTTATCTATTACATGGATTTATTGATTTAAATGTATAATCAATACTACACTGGGATTAGATGATTCATGATGAGGGGGTGGGGCTTTATGTACTCAGCCCCTTGCACTCATTTTAAAAGGATTGTTGTTGGTGTAACACAAGGCTTGATAATGGGCCTGGTAGGCCCGAAACATTGCCTTTATTGTATGCTGTGGGCTGAATAAATTATGCACTTGAGCACTTTTTTGCAACTTTAAACAGTGTGCTGTTGGGGAATTTTTGGATAAACCAATTGCAAAATGTCTCAGAATATAACTCTCTACATCATACTTAAAGTTATTAAAGGGGTTGTTCACCTTTGAGATAACTTTTAGTATGATGTAGAGAGTGATATTCTGATACAATTTGCAATTGGTTTTCATTTTTTATTATTTGTGGTTTTTGGAGTTATTTAGCTTTTTATTTCACAGCTCTCCAGTTTGCAATTTCATCAATCAGGTTGCTAGGGTCCAAATTACTCTAGCAACCACGCATTGATTTGCATAAGGGACTGGAATATGAATAGGAGATGGTCAGAACAGAAAGATGAGCAATAAAAAGTAGCAATAACAACAAATGTGTAGCCGCACAGAGCATTTGTTTTTAGAGGGTGTCAGTGACCCCCATTTGAAAGCTGAAAAGAAAAGACAGAAGAAGGAAAATAATTCAAAAACTATAAAAAAATAACTAATGAAGACCAATTGAAAAGTTGCTTATAATTAGTAATTCTATAACATACTAAAAGTTAACTTGAAGGTGAACCACCCCTTTAAGGGGCATCTTTACCAAAATGTGAGTTTAGATTGTAATGGGGAAAAAAAAACTCCCCACCTGCGTTCTGTTCATTTACATGGGATTTTTGGAAGCGTGGTTATCAAATGTTTGTGAAGATTCTCATTCATCCAGGACATGGTATATCTGTAGAAATAAGTCAAATCAACTGGATTTGCTGTGTTTTATTTATTTCTTGGAGACCAGACTCTCAAGTGCATTTGATTTGACTTATTTCTACAGATTTATTCATCAAATGGTGAGCTCTAACTTTCACCCATTAATAATTATGCTTCTAAAAATCCCATAGTAATGTATAGAATGTGGACGAGTTGTCATTAAAATCCAAACTCACATTCTGATAAATCTGCCCCTTCCATAAAGACCGAGTGCACTACGGTTGGACTAATTTGCCCTCTCTCTTCTTCTACATTGCAGGAACGGTTTCCCAAAGCAGACGGCGGCCCAGCTGATTCTGAAAGCTATTTCCAACTATTTTGTGTCTACAATGTCTTCTTCAATCAAGACAGTGTACTTTGTGCTTTTCGATAGCGAAAGCATAGGCATATACGTGCAAGAAATGGCGAAGCTGGATACTAATTAAGCCAGTCGAAAAGTTAACCCATTTGTTTGCCCTATCGCAAAAATAAAATCTTTATATTTGTGAGACTGCATCATAATCCAAAACGCTCCCCCCCCATACCCATAGAGAAACCAGTGGCCCCTATTGACCTTTGTACAATACTTTCAGGGTTATAGAGGAACAGAGGCAAATGATGCCCCACTTATGTATCCCACAGCCACCGCTTTCATCACTGCATCCATATTAGACCAGTACAAACTGTGGATCAATGGTATATTAGTAGGGATGCCCCAAATCCACTATTTGGGATTTGGCCGAATCTCCGAAACCTTCATAAATATTTGACTGAATACTGAATTTGCATATGCAAATTAGAGACAGGAAGGTAAAAAGTGGAAAAAACTATTTATTTCCTTGTGAAATAAAGTTACGTGATTTCCCTTCCCTCCCCTAATTTGCTTATGCAAATTAGGAATCTGATCTGGTTCGGCAAGGCACAAGCATTCTGCCGAATCCCAAACTGAATCCTGGATTTGGTGCATCCCTAAATATTAGAGAACCAGGGCACACTTTGCCACTGCATAACACCCCTTCTTTTGTGTTGGCACAGAGCTGGCATTCCTTCCATTGATGCACTATATCCGAGGCATCGTCTAAACCAAGTGTAATTTAGAAGATTTTATAGTTTATTTTGATGAGGTGAGAATTATCCAGATTGTAGTTGGGATTATATTGTCTTTTATATGTGAATGATTTGGATGAACTATTTTGTAAATGTGTTGTGGTGCTTTATTGTTTATTGAGTGGCTTTTTTTTTTCTCTGCTAAGACCCCTATTAATTGTGTTTAATCATTTGTCTTAATAACAGATGCTGTTTTTATTATATTAGCAAACAGACATTGACATGCATTGATTTATTAAAACGGTTATGACAGAGAACTCGAGTCACTTCTTTATAACCTGCATTTTGTAGAACATTTTCACCAATTGTGCAAAATTAATACGGGATGCTATGAAGACAACTGCCCCTTTCTCTTTTTATGATCGCGTTGGATGAAGATTGTTTCAGTTTAGGGGTTTGGAAAACATAAATGTGGTGCTCATGAGTATTTTGTCTAACCCAGGGCTATAGGATAGGAGGATCAAATCAAGATGAATGCGCAGCCCTAGGGCCTAGAAACGGATCACATGATGGCTCAAGCAGAGGTCATTTTCTGCAACTATCTGCATGATTAAAAGGGCTGACAGGAACTACAATTAATATTGTTTCCACACTGTACCTCTGCCACAGCAACCTAACTTCAATCACCCACTGAATAAAAAGAAATATTCTTCCTATGTGAACCAATTCGGGTATATACCTGTTGAAGTAAAGTGATAGAGGATCAAAGTATAGAACAAATCAACAAGTGCAGTGCATTACTTTGTCAATGGTAATCAGCAATTTCTCACTTTAAAGGAGAAGGAAAGCTGTATTTAAAGGGCCAGAAATGCTGTATTTTGTATACTAAATATAAACACGAACTTAATGCACCACAAGTCAAATGAAACAAATGATTTATGTTTTCAAAGTTGGGCACAGGGGGCTGTCATCTTGTAACTTTGTTATACATCTTTACAATATCAAGACTCGCTCATGCTTGGTGTGGTCTGGGGTTCAGTTGGGAGGGTTAAGCTTAGGGATCGTCATAAATGATCAAAACAGCACAAGTCAAATAATATCTGCCATAGAAGCCAATACAGCAAGACTGATTAATTATATGAATATACAGACTGCACTGGGTCTGTGGAAACAAAGATCTACACGATCACTGGCTGCTTTACAGGGAAACAGACAAAGCTGCTGGAGTTCTGGTAAGCAAGATGGGGGGCTCCCCTCTGCTATCTGAAAGTATGATTGTTTCCCTGCAATGCAGTAAGGGACCGTCTGACAATTCCTATCCCAGGAAGGGAGAATTTCACTGCAAACAGTCAGGTTTGTTATAAAAATGGTAGACATATATTTGGAGAAGGTTGGTAAAATGGATTCTCAAATATATTTAATGGTATTGCAGTCTTTTTCGGTGAGCCAAGCAAAGTATGTACCTCTTTAGTCTGGTTCCTTGTGCCCAGGGTCATTTTTGCCACGAGGCAAGGCCACGAGGCAAGGTTGCCTCAGGCAGCATTTGCTCATATGTTACTAGGGGTGTCAGAAAGCCGCTCCTGGTAACTTTAAGAGCTGAATATCCAGTTATTAAACCAGAAATCCTGCTTTTCTAGCTCAGAGAGCATAAGTTCGCTCTCTGCAGTAGCGATGCAGCCCCCACTGGACCCCCGTCTGTGATCTGAAGGTAAGCACAATTGGAGGGGGGGGCAGTTTTCCAAACGCCGTCTCAGACGGCATAAATTACCGAAGCACGCCTGCTCGTACCATATATAGAAAACCTACCCTCTGCAGTTTTATGAATGTACATCATTTCAAATAAAACACAACTATAGGTTATATAAACAAGCTGCTGTGTAGCTATGAGCACAGACATTCAAACACAGGATACATAGTAAGCCAATAATAACCAATAAGCTCCACAGAATACCTGTATTTTACAGAGCTTTTCTGTTATCTATGAAACCTGTGCCGTTTCTTTTTTGTTTCTAAGCTTTGAATAGCTGCCCCCATGGTTACGTAAACCGTAGTAGTCTTTTTGAAGCGCCCCAGTTGTACAAGTGCATTGCAACAGTTACATATGCAGTTGAAATCCCATTTTAAGTTTTCCAGGGTACTAGAAAAAAATGGTGTTAAATCAGGAAAATGTATTATGCATAATGTATGGATGGGACCACAAAACAACAATGTCACATTAGGGAAAACTAGAAGATGTAAAATTGAGGTTCCACTTGAGCACTTTTTTTTTAATTTGTGGTTTTTGAGTTATTTAGCTTTTTATTCAACAGCTCTCCAGTTGTAGCTACAGAAATCCGGTTGCTAGGGTCCAGATTAGGATTTAGTTCGGCCAGGCACAAGGATTCAGCAGAATCCGAATCCTGCTGCAAAAGGCTGAATCCTGGCCGAATCCTGAACCAAATCCTGGATTCAATTCAGATATAATGATCTGATCCCCTGGCCTCTTATGCTCTAGGTCAGCAGTGCCCAGACTTTACTAATGCAACATATACTTTCAGGGCCGCTCCGGCCATAAGGCAAGGTGAGACCCTTGCCTCAGGCGGCACGGAGCGGCCTGTTCCCAGCGGCGGCAAAAAGCCGCCGCTGGTAACTTTAAGAGCCGAATTTCCGTTTTTTTAAAATGTAGCGAGCGCAATAGCGATGCGGCCCCTCCACCACCCACTCCAACACTAGAAGTTAGAAGCATTCTGTTCCATGGAAATATTATATAAATATTGATTTATAAGAAAGCAAGAAAACAACAGCTATTTTGTATGCAACCTTATTATAATACATATCTGAATGAAAAGCATGAAATAAAGGGATGATTTACACAAGCTGTTTGCTGACATTGTCTTGAAATCTATTGATCACCAGCTAAAGGTCTACTGATAAATCCAGATCTACCTTTTGGACACCCCTGCTCTAGGTAAAAAGTCAGCCCAGTGCTGCTGCAGTGATCTGTGTCCTCCACTAGGTGTCACTAATCACTAAAGTTCATTGCAGACAGGACACATCAAGTACAATTTAGACATTGGGACAAATTGTGTTAACGGTAAGAAACCATATTTGTTGCACTACTTTCCTCTTGAAAATGAATGATGCCATAATGATAGTAGCTACAGCTTTACTCCCCGTCACCAGGCTGTCAGGTTTGCTCATCAGTAAGAAATGTGTTGTGTGATCTCCACAGAGGAAAAAGGGAGAGTGAATGGCAAAAACATAAATATTTCACTATACGACAGAGACTTCAGCGACTTTGGCCCAATTGTGCTTATTGGTAAGCACATTGGAAAGTATGGAACAGATGATAAAGAGTATATATAGTTATACAGTGGAGATAAAAAGTCTACACACCCCTGGTAAAATGTCAGGTACCTGTGCTGTACAAAAATCAGACAAAGATAAATCATTTCAGAACTTTTTGCACCTTTAATGTGACCTATAAACTGTACCACAAAAAAAAAAAATAATAATGTGGTTGCATAAGTGTACACACCCTCTTCTAATTGGGGTGCAGCTGCGTTCAGAATCAAGCAATCCCATTCAAAATCATGTTAAATAGGAGACATCATTTAAAGTGCCTATGATTAACCCCAAATAAAGTTCAATTGCTCAAGTTGGTCTTTCCTGACATTTTTTTAGTCACATCCCACAGCAAAAGCCATGGTCTACATAGAGCTTCTAAAGCATCAGAGCGATCTCATTGTTCTAAGATATCAGTCAGGGAAAGGGTACAAAAGAATTTCCAAGGCATTAGATATACCATGGAACACAGTGAAGACAGTCATCAAGTTGAGAAAAAAAGCCACAACAGTGACATTACCAAGAACTGGACGTCCCTCCAAAATTTATGAAAAGACGAGAAGAAAACTGGTCAGGGAGGCTACCAAGAGGCCTACAGCAACATTAAAGGAGCTGCAGGAATATCTGGCAAGTACTGGCTGCATGTTACATGTGACAACAATCTCCCGTATTCTTCATATGTCTGGGCTATGGGGTAGAGTGGCAAGACGAAAGCCTTTTCTTATGAAGAAAAACATCCAAGCCAGGCTACATTTTGCAAAAACACATTTGAAGTCTCCCAAAAACATGAGGGAAAAGGTGTTATGGTCTGATGAAACCAAGGTTGAACTTTTTGGCCATAATTCCAAAAAATATGTTTGGCGCAAAAACAATACTGCACATTACCAAAAGAACACCATACCCACAGTGAAGCATGGTGGTGGAGGCAGCATCATGCTTTGGGGCTGTTTTTCTTCAGCTGGAACTGGGGCCTTAGTTAAGATAGAGGGAATTAAGAACAGTTCCAAATACTAGTCAATATTGGCACAAAACCTTCAGGCTTCTGCTAGAAAGCTAAACATGAGGAGGAACTATATCTTTTAGCATGACAACGACCCAACGATACATCCAAATCAACAAAGGAATGGCTTCACCGGAAGAAGATTAAAGTTTTGGAATGGCCCAGCCAGAGGCCAGACCTGAATCCGATTGAAAATCTGTGGGGTGATCTGAAGAGGGCTGTGCACAGGAGATGCCCTCGCAATCTGACAGATTTGGAGTGTTTCTGCAAAGAAGAGTGGGCAAATCTTGCAAAGTCAAAATGTGCCATGCTGATAGATTCATACCCAAAAAGACTGAGTGCTGTAATAAAATCAAAAGATGCTTCAACAAAGTATTAGTTTAAGTATGTGCGCACTTATGCAACCACATTATTTTAGTTTTTTTGTTTTCTTCCCTCCACCTAAAAGATTTCAGTTTCTTTTTCAGTTGAGTGGTACAGTTTATAGGTCACACATTAAAGGTAGAAAAAGTTCTGAAATGATTTATCTTTGTCTCATTTTTGTACAGCACAGGAACCTGACATTTTACCAGGGGTGTGTAGACTTTTTATCTCAACTGTAGTGATGGGCGAAATGGCCGCGTTTCGCTTCGCCGAAAAATTTGCGAATTTCCAGAGAAATTCACGAATGTTTCGCCGATTCGCGAAACGAGTCGCGCGTCGTTTTTGACGCGCGTCACGTCAAACGCGACGCGTCGCGTTGTTTTTGACGCGCGTCGCGTCGTTTCCGACGCGCCGCATCGTTTTCGGCGCGTCGCGTCAAAAAACGACGCGCGACTTGTTTTTGCGTGGCGAATTTTTTTGGGCGAATTTTTTTGACAGTTTCGCGAATCGCGGGAATTCACCCCTGGCGAATAAATTCGCCCATCACTACTCAACTGTAGTTATACTGGAGCAGTGACCAGCTCCAAGTTGTAGCCCCACCCTTCCCAACTATAGTCAGGTGATCCCACTGGTGTCTAATAAAAGGGCAACCAAGTTTGGGAGTTTTACTTTGAAAGCAGCAAGTAAGTTGCAGGGAAAACTTAGTCCCTTTGTACAATATATAATGAAGCAAAAAAATTCCTAATGAATCAGATAAAATTGAGCATAGGACTGGCCATATAGGGAATGACTGACGTAGTTGGCCAGCTTAAATATATTGCAATGTATGGACAAACAATCCCTGTTTTGTTTAAAGGTTAAGGCATTTCTTAGTATATATTTATGTCTTAAATATATTGCTAATGGGTTGAGTGTATAATTTTACAACAGCAAACATTTTAATACAGGTATGGGACCTGTTAACCAGAAAGCTTGGTACCTGGGGTTTTCTGGATAATGTATCTTTGCATAATTTGGATCTTCATCAGGGGTGATCCTATGCTCTGCGCTGCCTGAGGTGGCTTAGAATTTGCCGCCCCCCCTTCCCCACAGCGCTCAAAAGTGGGGTAGGGGGGGTCCACGGTCGCAAGTGCACGCTCTGCACTAGAAGAGCCGAATTTCCGGGTTGTAATCTGGAAATTCTGCTCTTGGTTACCAGGAGGGGCATTTTTGCCGCCCCTGGTAACCAGGGGGGCGTTGCTGCCTGAGGCGAGTGCCTCAACTCGCCTCATTGGTGGAGCGCCCCTGATCTTCATACCTTAAGACTACTAGAAAATCATGTAAAAATTAAACCCAATAGACTGGTTTTGCCTCCAATAAGGATTAATTATATCTTAGTTGGGATCAAGTACAAGCTACCGTTTTATTATTACACAGAAAAAGGAAATCATTTTTTAAAAAGCAAATAATTTAAATACAAGTATAATAATAAATAATGAAGACCGGTTTAAAGCTGCTTCGAAATAGCCATTCTGTTACATGCTAAAAGTTAACTAAAAGGTGAACCAACCCTTTAAGCCATAGTTTCGTATTATAATTGATACTGGTATGGGGCCCTGCTGAGGCTGACCAATATCCACATGCTACAGTTCTGGAATCTGGGATTATAAATAGTCCCTGACATACACTGAGCTCCAAAAGGCCCCCCACAGAGCACTAAATAGTGACTGACTATGACAATTTACAGTGCATGGTCCATCAGCAGACTATTTGCTTGTACTCAGCACCAATAGAAGGGTCATTCTGTGGCTATACTGTGTGTGGCCACTAGTAATGGGCAAATTTATTTGGCAGGCATGGATTCACTGCGTATTTTTGCATTTCACTGCCCACAAATGGCTGTGAAAATACATTACAACAGAAAATAATTGGCCCATTGATTTTAATGCATTTGGACAAAAGAGTCAAGAGTAAAAAAAAAAAAATGGTCGCTCGTGTCAAAATTAATGCACGTCGAAATTATTTTGACATCCATTGACTTCAATGCGTTTCGCCGGTCAGTCGCATGCTTGCTGTCTAATGGGTTCATGGGCCGATTGGGTGTAGAGGGTACATAGTCAGCCTTCATGTTTACAGTTGTCTTGTAAAATCTTTTTGTAACAAAAGATGTGTTTTGATTGAAGGGACAGACATCACCTGACAAATGGTCACTGCTATTGATGCAACCCACTGTGTGAAGCCTGGAATTCAGGGAGGGGGCAACTCCAGGATTCTTAATCGTCAATAGGTGCAAGTGCCCATAATTCATCAGAGCAGGCTGCACACATGAAGTGGCATTTAGCGAGACCATATGGAAGTGCAAGGAGCATGTTTGGCCTTTAATGAATTGCGTCCATGTGTGCAACATTTGCACAGAACTGCACAGAACTTGCAGTTGTAAATGAGGCTCATCGTTTTGAAGGTATTTGGGCCACCCACAGCTCTGCATTCATGGCTTTACAAAAAAAAAACCTGTTCACAAAAGATCATTTAGCTCACATAGCCTAAAGGAAACGAGAGCAGACACTGTCTGCAAGGACTCTGCAACATGATTGAAATATATTGTGTTTGTGTATTGTTAGAACACTGAGTGAGATATGCAAGGATAGATGTCATTGTATATGTATGTATTGTGAGATTCAGCAATATCACTTCAAGCACATGGATACTTAATAGACAATGCACTTCTATCACATCAATAGTATCATGTCAGATCCCTTATCCAGGGCTGCAAGAAGCAATTGAACATCCCTGTCCTCTGACAGCATAAACAATTACACTGCTTTGAGCTCTCTTCTTCCTTCTTCTCCCGTCAGCTTATTATTACGTAGCATGCAGTCACTTCTATATGAGGCGTCTTCATACCTTTTTGTCTGCGAAGGTGGCTTTGAGAAAACATCAACTCTTTCAAACAACTCATTTAAAGGAGCGAGGGCTAGGCCATGTTCATTTTAAGTCCGTAAGGCTAAAGAATAGCTACGAGATCATGACAGCTGGTAGACTCACTTTTAGGGGAATGCAAATATAATTTAAATGTAGGTTCTGCAGGGCAGGGAGCACTTGTTTTCTCATTAACTATGCCCTTTACAAGCTGTTGTCCAAGATTGTTAACATTTCCCATATTTATTATGGTTGTGTGATGTGCTGTAGTATATATAGCAGTATATATGTATGGCACCTGTTATTCAGAATCATCAGGACCTGTGGTTTTCCGGATCATGTCAATAAAAATTGTCCAAATATTCCAAATACCTTGTATCACTGCTCATCAACAGGTTTCGGCTCCCATGTAAGGATGCCAAAGTTGCAAATCACAATAAAACAGATCACCTGGAGAGCTTGTATTGTGCTTCTTAAATAATCTTGTTTATTGCAGAAAAACATGCACAACATGTTTCGGCACACTCGCCTTCATCAGGTGCATAACTGTATAACATATATATATATGCAACTGATGAAGGCCAGTGCGCTGAAACATGTCGTGCATGTTTTCCGGATCATGGGTCATTCTGGATCTTCATACCTACTAGAAAATCAAGTAAACATTAAATAAACCCAATTGGCTGGTTTTGCTTCCAATAAGGATTAATTATATCTTAGTTGGGATCAAGTACAAGCTACTGTTTTATTCTTACAGAGAAGACAACATTTCTTTAATTCAGAGCTTTTGTGAAAAATCAAAATACGTGTATTAAAAGATCCATGGACAGCCAAAACCCTTGGTATTGCCGGTCTTTATATAGTATACATATATATATGAGCTCTACATCTAAGTCATACCATGGTTGTGGGCCCCATTTCCAACTTTAAATTCAGGGGGGATAAGGAGACTCTTCCTTGCCTGCTGTAAAATGACTGAAAGTAGCATAACAGATAGACAAATGAGATTATATATATATATTTAAATAATTGTACAACTGGGTCGCGGTCTTTAGTATAAAATGTAATGTAACATCCCATGCATATTGATATAAAGTTCTGTGCAATTCGTTAAAAAGACCAAGCTACATATATATTTACATTTTCAAGTGTCCACAGAATACCATTTCTATAGGAAAAGATGTAAATCAAAATCCCTATTTATCGGGGATAATGTATTCAAGCTGTGTATCCATTGTACCTCTGCTTTTTTTGAGGGCCAAGACACGATCACCTCCCCTTCTAAAGGGTGGGATATGTTGCATAACCCGGAATTTAAGATCATCAGCAGAGCCAATCAGTGTCTGGATACAGGTAAATATTTATTTCTAGTGTTAATGGTTGATCTATACTGGGAAAACCTCTCTCACGCCTTCTGTGAGGTTTCCCCAATGTAGATCATCCCACAAGGGCACTCTAACATATATACAACAAAATTGGTATCACATGAGTTATAACCCAAATTTATATTATATATATATAT
>CM044435.1:10162099-10174924 GCA_024363595.1 Xenopus borealis
CTGACACCATACTTTTAAATAGTAAAGTTTGGGGGTACGATTAGATTTGAAATTGTAGACAAGCGAGTTAGAAGACAAAGGAAATATCTGAATGGTTGCTATGTTTTTCTCCAATTAAAGTGCTTTCACAGAAATGCAGGGGTTGATTTATAAAATATCACAGAGAGAAAAAAACACTTAGTAGTACCTGTAACCTAAAATAGTTATTAAAGAAAAATAACACGAAGAGTCGCCAGAAGAAAAGCTCAGCAAGGAAAAACTGGCAAGGTTGTACAAAAGTCAAAGGGAATGATCCCTAACAACATTTATTTATTTTGCCAGTTTATGAAACCATTTGAGATTTTAAGCCTCATTAAAAATTAACGTCATGCAATATTTTGTCACCTTTTTCATGAATTTCATAAATTTTTCACAAACTCAAAATTTTGATCACAAATTATTCTACAATAGATTTTAAGAAGACTGGAAACTCAAAGAGCTTAGACATTGAGGGTTCAGCTAAGATGGATGGAAGCGTCTGTCATGTTCTAGAGTTGGTTTCCAAGACATACTCTAATGGGGTTTCACTTTGAGGTATTACAAATGCTCAACCTATTTTTTCTCTCTCTTTTTTTTTTTTTTTTTGGTAAAAACTGCTGTAAAATATGTCAGAAGGCAGGGAATATTGTTGAGACGAAATAGATAGCCTGCGGTTATTCATGTTGCTTTTTTTCCATGGGATGCAATGCCTAAATTGGCTCAGAAAGCGTAAAACAGAAAGGTAGCTGGATAATTGATAGATCTCGCCAGCTCAGGTAAGTAAAAGGATTGAATTTATATCCTTAGTGTAAAACCTGCTTTAGAACTGACATGTTTGGGAAAGCTAACAAAATTTAAAAATGGAACCCATTTCTCCCTGCGCTGTATTGCTTAGGGACTTAGTTCATGCCTTTGTAGAATCCGGCTTAATACTTCCCCAACTCATGTTTAACCATCACACAGCACTTGCGAATGTCATTGCTATATTCAGAAATGACATTACTTTGCACTGCTGCTTTTGAAAAGAGCTACGGATATCTACCCCCCCCCCCAAAAAAAAACAACTAATTGTAAATTGCTGAATATCTTGCGCACAGCAATACCAGGAAATACTATTTTTGTTCCTTAACTTCATGAAATGCTTTTGGCTTAACCCAGTAAATTAAACTATACCTCAGCTGTGATGCAAGGACCAAGTGATTTGCTATCCATCTGGGAGATTAAATCCTGCAGCCAAAAAAAAAATGGCACCAGAATAATTAGCTGTCAATCAAGCGGCAACAGAGATGGACTGCTTAGGATAATCAAATGCCCTGCAGCTGCTCATTACTTTGTTCACCCAGTTATATGACATTTCTACATTTTCTACCTACAGTGTATCATCAAACTTGTACAGAAATGTTACCGGAGCCTGCTGGCAAATTCTTGGGTTTTTTTTTCTAACAATTGCTTTGTTTTCTGATGCATTGTCTTTTGTTGTGGTTCTTTCTCAGTTATTCGTATCATGAAAGTGTGTGAGTAGATAACACAGGCAGCAAACTGAAATAAAAACGTAATCGCTCCGACTCACCGCAAGTATGCGTTATAGTTCGGCAGCACAAGGCAGCCATTTTCACTGTCATGCAGAAATCGACGTAAGCAAACATGGTTTTGAGTTTTTTTACTCTGTGTGGTATCCTACCCATAGATTGTTAAGTACTACAGATGAAGCCACTTTGGATTGTGCATTTGTCACAGAAAAACTTAACTCATCTATCCCATTATCCCACTTAGCACAGAATATTGTGTCACAGCATCCCATCCAATTAAAGAGTTCACTATTGAAAACAATGGTGCTTGGGTATGCTAATGAAAAGGTTAAATGCATTAAATGAGTTAAGATAACTTTAGATAACACAGTTTCTTCAATTAGCCCTGAGTTACGACGCATTTAACTCACAAATCCTAGTGGCTGCATCTGTCTTTATACTTTATAACTTTGCATAAAGAAAGCACATAGTAATAACAACGGAGGCAGCAGAGGGGCATAAAGGAACAAAATTGCCCTTGCACATTAGTGTAAACATAGAACACAATTGCAATGAATGTTTTCCAAGTCCAATTGGCACCTTTTCTGGTGTTCGGCTTGAGCGAGTGTGAAGCACCTAATGACCAGAATCTAGGAGCTACGACCCTGTCAAAAAGTGGTGGTAGTATACGGTTCCCCTCAGTGGAGTTATTAGATATAACTTGGCCCCAAAGCAATTTAATTGTCAGGCCCCCAAAATGTCTAGGTCTTGACCAGTTTTGCCAATTTATATTGAAATTGTATATAAATTAGGGCCCCATGGGGCCCCTAGCCCTCCTGGGCCCCCCTGCAGTCACAGGGTCTGCTTCCTCTGTAGTTTCGTCCCTGGTTCCTCTGCGTCAATACTGTAGGTGTAACTGTGCTTGCTTTGGAACGGAAGGCAAGAAGGACTAAGCCGCTGTGAGCACAACTAATGCTCTCTTTGTACTTCCATGTACAGTTAGGTCCATATATATTTGGACAGACAACTTTTTTTTAAATTTTGGTTCTGTACATTACCACAATGAATTTTAAATGAAACAACTCAGATACAGTTGAACTGCAGACTTTCCGCTTTAATTCAGTGGGTTGAACAAAAAGATTGCTTAAAAATGTGAGGAACTAAAGCCTTTTTTTAACACAATCATTTAATTTCAGGTTCTTCAACAAGTGAAATACATGCTCAGTTGGGTTCAGATCAGGTGATAAAAACAAATACTATGTTTAGACTGACATCTGTCTAAGTTGCTTTTAATAAGTAAATGTATATGTTTAAACTTAAGAACAAACCTACAGACCCTATCGTACGTAACCTAGGAACTGCCTGTACTACATGTTGTTTTACTAGCGTTATGGGATCTATTACCCGATAGACGATCAGTTAATTAAAACATATTTAAATTATTTCAGTAATATTGCTAACACATAATGAAGCCTTACTGGAGGCAAAACAATTCTGTTAGGTTTAATTAATGTTTAAGTATTTTTGTTTCAGAAGACAAGCTATGGAGATCCACATTACAGACCCCTTATCTGGAAATACACAGGTCTCCATTCTGGATAATGGATAGAATTACAAAGGAAATCCTTTTTAAAACTGAATTACAATGAATTATTTGTTGTAAATTAACTCCATGGGAGATGGTCTTACTGTAGTTCAGCAGTTTCTGGGCAAGAGATCAAAATATATACAGTTGTGCTCATAAGTTTACATACCCTGGCAGAATTTATGATTTCTTAACCATTTTCAGAGAATATGAATGATAACACAAAAACTTTTCTTTTGGTTAGTGGTTGGCTGAAGCCATTTATTGTCAGACAACTGTGTTTACTCTTTTTAAGTCATAATCACTACACAAACTACTCAACTGACCCTGATCAAAAGTTTACAAACCCCAGCTCTTTATACCGTGTCTTGCCCCCTTTAACATCAATGACAGCTTGAAGTCTTTTGTGGTAGTTGTGGATGAGGCTCCTTATCCCCTCAGATGGTAAAACTGCCTATTCTTCCTGGCAAAAGTTTGAGGTCTCCCCAGAGTGGCTCAATGATATTGAAGTCCCACGACTGAGATGGCCACTCCAGAACCTTCACTTTATTTTCCTGTAGCTAATGAAAGGTCGACTTGGCCTTGTGTTTTGAATCATTGTCATGTTGGGATGTCCGGGATGACAAGTGCAAATTTTCCTACAGTAATTTTACTGCATTCATTCTGTCATCAATTCTGACCAAAGTTCCAGTGCCTTTTTAGCTCACACATCCCCAAAACATCAGTGAACCACCACCATCTTTCACAGTAGGAATGGTCTACCTTATGTTATGAATTATGTTTGCCCATTAGCCAGAAAACCCCTGAGCAGTCTGGATAACGGGTCCATATACATAACTGTATATTTTTTTCAAGTTACATGCAACAATACATAAGCGTGGCCTACTCATCACTTTAGGGTTTTCACGTTCAGGGCTTATGTCAAGTGAGCTGTTTGATTATTATTGAAATTCTAATCCACTGTGACAGATAAGTGCTGTGAATGAAGCAGCACATGGTTGTCTGACTTATAAAATGATTACATGCTCACGCTTACATGCTTTTATGTCTGTCCTTTCTCTGTTGGACATATGTATTTATCAATACAAAATATAGAGTTTGCTGCTGTTTCCTAGACACTACAGCTCTTTGTTCACTTGTTTAGGATTCTTAAAGGTAGAGCTGCCACCTCCTGCAACTTGGATGTCCAGACAGGACAGGTGACAGGGATGGACAGATGGCATCAAGGGTAGCATGGATTGGGGGTAAGTCTATGATGTCATGGGGCTGGGTTATGATGTGGCGATCAGCAATTGGTCGATCACCGGTGCCATTCAATTCAAAGTCCAGTCTGGATTTTCTAATTTGGAAAACCAGACAGGCAGTTTTCTCCCAGACAGACCTTGCAAAACCCCAACTATCCAGGTAAAAGCAGGACAGGTTGCGACCCAACTTAGAGGCATAATTATCAAAGGGTGAAAAATAAACTATGTCCATCACAATCTGAGAATAGAGTGCTCTGGAAAAATATGCATGTGCTATGTATCTGGATTAATATGCCCTAACACAGATATATAGGTTTGTACAGTATGTGTAGTTTCTAGGAGGTCTACTTTTATTGCTAGTGATCAGTGCAGCCATTTTAGCTCAATCTATATCCAGACCTGGGATCTGGGTGTTTCTGTATAAAGGGTCTTTTCAAAATTTAGAGCTCCATAGCTTAAGTCTACTAAAAAAATAATCTAAACATTAGTTAAACCAAAGTTTTGATTAGGTATATCTTAGTTGAGATCAAGTACAAGGTACTGTTTTATTATTACAGAGAAACAGGATATATTTTTTAAATTGTGAGCTTTCTGGATAATGGGTTTCCAGAAGGGTTGCTCCGATTTTGGGATTTGGCCAAATACCAAATCCTTTGTGAAAGACAAATCCGGAACTGAATTGTACTCTAATTTGCATATGTAAAATATGCATGCACAGCACAGGGCTAAAATTTTTTTATCTTCCTTGTTTGTGTGATGAAAAGTCGTGATTTTTTGGATTTGGTTTGGCCAGGCAGTTTGATGTGGAAAAGGTTGAATCCCATACCCGTATCTACAACTGTTTCACATTGGATAGCCTTTCCGTGTCCTACAATATATGAAATAAAAAGAATGCACCAATATCCATATTTTTTTCTGCATGTGCAATGTGAGAAGCAGGTGTATCTTCAAAATATTGCATCTTATGCGTGTTGAAATATGCATTGCCTGTAGCAAAGAAGGTGAAAGCTTGTCACATTGTCTACATGTGAGATATTCCTTTTACTAAATACTCCCTGAAGCGTTTGCGATTAAGACAACACTATCGAAACTTGTTTCAGTAAATCTCTTTGTGTAACAGTTACTACTATACAGCCCCGGGAATTTAGTCATCAGCATGGGCCCAGTGCATTCTCAGACGACTAACATTTTTGACATGAAGATGAAAAAGGAAAATACACAAGAGAGCCAGTCATTCATAAATGTTTCCGGTACTGCATGAGAAGGTTTTACTAATCCATCTCATGGAGGTAGATTTTTAGTAATTAAACCTGCGAGACAGGTTTTTTTTTCTAGGTCCTTTAGATTGCATGTGAAGTCATCTGGGAGGGGTAGTTATGGGGCCCTAAGAGGTCCATTTATAAACACTCATTTTAGTAAAGTTTTTAAAACTACAAATAAAATAATTTTCTCTAAAACCACGAACGTCATGATATGAACAAATGTACAAAAACCTCAAATTATTAATAGGGAACAGTTGCGAAAATGAAAATCTAATTTAAGCTTCCTCATACTGAAGAAATAGACATTCTAAATACAATCAATTAAAAATTCTGTACTGTTTCTGAAATAATCAATTTTATATTCACAATTTCTCTCCCAGCATCTATTTCTCTTAATTCTGCTTTCATTCATGAGATAAGTGTCAGATGAATGATCCAATATATCTTATAGGGGGCTCCCTTTCCTAGCAGATGAATTAGAGCTCACTCAAATAACCGATTCCAGTGCATATAAAATCTTAACAAAATAACTGCCTCGTGCACAAATTCTGCATGTAGAGAGACATGATGTCTGAGCTCTAATACATATTCTAGGCAAAAGGAGCCCCCATAAGATATATTGGATCATTTATCTGACACCCAACTCCTGAATGAAGAGAGAACGAGGAGAAACAGATACTGAGAGAGGAATAGTGAAGATAAACTTGATTATTTCAGAAACATTACAAAAAGGATTGAAAGGAGACAAAAAGCCCATCACAAGCAATTATTACATGCAAAATTAAGCCTTCCGAAATAGGAAGGTATTTATTTGTCTCATGCCATACACATAGCACTGCCTAGATAAACAAAAACGATAATTTTAATTCTCACATAAGGCATCATGGGAGGAGACATACAAATCACTCCTTTATTTGCATGTCTCCACCCATGATGCCTTATGGGAGGATTAAAACTCTAATTTTTGGTATCTAGGCAGTGCTATGTGTATGGCATGAGAAGGCTTCACTTTGCATGTAGAATTTTTGATTGCTTGTATTTAGAAATTTTCTTATTTCAGTATGCTGAAGCTTTTATTACATTTTCGTGATAGTTCCCCTTTAAAGTTTTTTCAGAAAAAAAAAATCAGAAAACCTCAAACTCTGAATGGCTAAAAAAGGTCCAGTAGAATCAACACAGCTCTCATTGACTTCTATTGGACCTTGACTGTTAAAAAAACATTTTCAGAAAAAACTTTGATTTGTGAAAAAAATAGGGATGCAACGAAGCAAGGATTTGCTTCTGGATTCAGCCAAGATTCTGCAGAATCCTACTGCTTGGCCGAAAGGAATAATAAAAAAATCAAGACTTTTCATCACACGAACAAGGAAGTCAAAAATTTGTAGTAGTTCTCTTTCCCCCCTAGTTTGCCTAATTTACATATGCGAGTTTGGGTTTGGATTCGGTTCAGGATTTGTCCAAATCTTTTACAAAGGATTTGTCTGAATCCTAAAATAGTGGATTCGGTGCAAACCTAAAAATAAATAGAAATGTGAATGCTAGTAAATAGGCCCCTAAGAGTCCTTGCTTGTTTTGGACCAAACCGAGATAGTTTTATAGAACTATATTGACAAAATGCATATCCGTTCAAAGTTTTTTTTATTACTGTTCTTAAACTGTTATTTATTATTGTTCTTCTCAACTCTATATTCATAGAAAATGTTAAAGGATCAGTTTACATAAGGACCTGCATTGCTTTTATGGGCTTACAAATGAAGCTGCAAAGCAACCAAGTGCTGCATAAGACATGTTTACATATAAACTTTAGTTGCAGAATAAATGAAAGAATTAATTCCAAACTTGAACTTTAAGAACAGGGCAACAACAAATGTGCTTTTACTGCAGCTGTTTATTTGTTTTTGTTCACCATTTTCCTCAGAAGAGGGAGCTAATGTATAAGCTGTAGATCAAAAACAATTAAAACTGGAAAGTAAACTGTAATAAGGTCTGTGCATTGTTGTTACACACAACATGTATTAACAGAGGTTCAGCTCGTAAAAATATTGTTTCAAATAATACAGGTGTGGTTGAATGGGGCAAAAGCCGAATAGTTATTTCTATTAAAAAACCCGTAAAAAATGTTGTAAATTGTTGAAAAATGTTGTAAAGCACACACATATATATTTTTGACACAATACACCAGGAACTTACATGTTAGGAAAACTCGAATCTATTGAAAAAAATAAATAAGCCTGGGTTATGGCACATGTGGCATAAAAAAAGTAGAATACTGAAAGGGGAACTGTCACGAATATGGAAATGTAATACTGAAACATGACACTTTCTAAATACAATCAATTAAATATTCTGCATTGTTTCCGAAATAATCAAGTTTATCTTCACTAACCTTCTCTCAGAATATGTTTCTCTTCATTCTCTCTTCATGCAGCAGTTGGGTGTCGGATGGAAGATTCAATATATCTTATAGGGGGGCTTCCTTTCCTAGCAAATGACTTAGAGCTCACTCAAATAACCGATTCCAGTAGAAATAAAATCGAACAAAATAACAGCCTTTTGTATAAATTCTGCATGTAGAGAGACATGATGTCTGAGCTCTAATACATCTTCTAGGCAAAAGGAGCCCCCTATAAGATATATTGGATCATTCATCTGACACCAAACTCCTGCATGAAGACAGAATGAGGAGAAACAAATGCTGAGAAAGCAATATTGGCAATATATATTTTAGGGGGGCTCCTTTTGCCTAGAAGATGTATTAGAGCTCACTCTATTAAACTCACCCGACATCATGTCTCGCTACATGCAGGATTTGTGCAAAAGGCAGTTATTTTGTTAGATTTTGTTTATACTGGAATCAGTTATTTGAGTGAGCCCTAATTCATCTTCTAGGAAAGGACCCCCCTATAAATATCTAACTATCAGTGAATACCTGACAACTGCTGCATGAAGACAGAATGAAGAGAAACAGATGCTGAGAAAGGGATAGTGTCACGAAAACACTTCAGTCCACCACACTTAACTCTTGGGTTTGGCTACAAGGGGTTACAATCAGTCTCTCAATCACCTTACACACAGGTTAGACTAACATCAGACACCCCAAAAACACACCAACACCCACAAAGTTCATTCGCTGCCACCATCTATCATTAACAGGCGATAGAAACCTAATGTGACTATTCCCCTGCCCTCTACAACAGGTAATAACTCACACTACACAATACATCAAACACTCTCTCCTATGGTAGTTACTCAGGGTAAGATCCTACTAGTCTAACAAGCACTCCAGCAGCCAAAGGGTTAATTCACACTCAAACACACTTTCCTGCTAGCCGTACTAGTTATTCAACATACAAATAGGCAACTTTCCCTTTCCACACATACAGAGAGTTCATACACTTAGGCACGAGCATTCATATGGGCTATGAGTTCATTTAGAGCACAAGGACTAACGTATTAAATGGTATTTAATATTACAAGAAACAGTGCATATGTATATAAAAATGGTATTACAAAAATGAAATATTATTGCAAAACAGTAAATAAAATAAAAGGGAATAAAACACAATGAAAAACCTTACTTTGCCAAGTTTAGAAGTTGTCAATGTATCCTCTGAGGCAGGAGTTGAAAGTTGGACATACAATTCACTTGGAAAATGAAGCCTCCTTGTATGACAATTAGATATTTGGAATGTCACCTTTTTATTCCCTGCTGGGACACTCCCCTCATTACCTTATGCAGGAGGTAGGAGTGCCAAGGAACATGTCATTTACGACCCCCTGCAGGGGGTCTGCTACTCTCAGGCAATATTCCCAAATATCCTTTAATATAATATGGGTACTTGCCAGTACCCAATACTATAATAAAAACATGGGCAGGCTGTGATCCATATGTGGGCAAACAGAACAATACCAAACACTAATAGGTTCCCATTTTCCAGTCCCCCAGAAACCAGCCCTCCTAACCGGTGGGTATAGGCTGGTCCTGTTTGGTATTGTTAGGAAGCTTGTGACCTCCTCATAACCAATATGTAAGTTATGAGGTTGTGAACCCTATGACACAGGAGGTATGGATACTTTCCTATAATCCATAATTTTCTACTAGCTATCCACCCCCTGCTGCTCCAGGTCCACAGCTCTGTTCTTTGATCAGCCGATCAAAGAACATACTGGCCAGCTTCCTGGTGTGGCTCCAGATCGTCTCAAAAAGAGAGATATGGTTCTCACCTTTCCACAGCCCCCCTGGTGAGATATACAATCAAGGGTCTCTGTGTGAGACTTTGACCAACTGTTTTGCTATGTGAACTATTGATGCCAGGGCAACGCTGCCTTGGCATGACAGATGGTAAAGATAAACTTAACTATTTCAGAAATGATGCCCAATTTTTAATTAATTGCATTTAGAAAGTTAAAATGTTATCATTTGCTCATGTGATAATGCAAAGGTTTGTTGCAGACCATAAGGAGTCATGGATAATTTAAAAAATACACATGGCTGATATATACATTATACACCACTTTACAATTTCATAAAAACCCATACGTGTGACACAACCATTAGGCCTATCCGCTTGAATGAAACACTGCCCAGGGAATTTATTATTTTCTCTTCTATTTTTCCCCCACAACAGCTGCCAAATCATGGAACATATTTCTCTAGACATACTAGAGCAAATCAGTCCCATGCAGAAATAAGAAATCAATATAGTGCACACAATGTTTTGGCATAACAGTATATTATATTCTCTCTGTATCAAGGAGCTTTAACATTCTATAAAAGAAAACAGGGATTTATCTCTCTGAATTACGTAAAAGTTGTTTTTCTCTTGTTATAAATAACAGCCTGGGGAAATACCTGGGGCATTGGTCCCTAAATGATTGGCTAGAGGAGGAAGAGTGGTTGTCATGAACGTTTTTGTTTCTTACAAGAATTGGAAAGAGCAGGCAGCATTTGGGATATAAAAGATTTAATTACACATTGCATTAAAAAAACCTATGGAAATATTGTGAAATGGTTATGTTGTATATTTTTTTTTTTAATTGTTTGGCGCCTCCGAACAGCAATAATGGGTATCACTCATAAACCACAGAATGCCACTGGAGAAACAGGAATATATATTCAGGAATATACCCTGAACTCTCGTTTCAGGGTATAGTCAAACCTTCTTTATACTGGTAGATTAAAAGGGGGCATAGTAGTTTACCTTTATGTTAACTTTTAATAAGTTAAAGATTTCATCATCTTAGCAACTTTTCAATTGGTTGTAATTATTTTAAATAATTTTTTAGTTATTTTCCTTTTTTTCTACTCTTTTCAGCCTTCAACTGGGGATCGCGGACTATTGTTCTGTGAGACTAAAATTGTATTGTTGTGGTCACTTTTTCTTCATTATCTTTCATTTCTGTCTGCTCCATTTCATTTTCCAGTCTCTGGAAGACCACTAGCTGGTTGCTGGGGTCACTTGAACCCTACTAGATAGTTGATAGAAATTCCAAACTCAACAAAAAGGTAAATAATAAGACACATTGTTAGGTAAACAACCCCTTTTACAATAATGCACAGAGCTCTGCTGTACGTTCATGGCAAAGATTTGTCCATAGAGTGGGGTAATATACAGCACATCCATTGCTGCACTGTACATTCTTATAGGCAATGTAAATTATAGGGATGCAACAAATCCAGCATTCAGTTTGGGATTTGGCAGGATTCAGCCCAAATCCAAATCCAGGCTGTACCGAATCTGAATCCAAAAAATCATGTGACTGCGTCACACAAATAAGAAATTCAAACATTTCTTAACTGTGCACTGCATGCTTGGTTCCCTTTAACCATTTCCTCCTAATTTACATATGTAAATTAGGATTTGGTATTTGGCTGAATCTTTCACAAAGGATTTGGTATTCAGCCGATTCCAAGAAAAGTGGATTCAGTGCATCCCTAGTAAATTACTGGTGGGTAACAAAGCTATTATAATGATGGCACTGCGGCTAGTACGTTCTGTAGTAGTTGCTGACTTTGTACATGTCCCTTTGGTCAGTTTGTAACACATTTTCAGAGAAGCGATGCCACATCTTTTCTGTTAATATTTGTTTGTCCCATTCTGCCTATATAAAAGTGTACACAGCTACAGCTAGGGTGCAAAGGATGTCATGGGACATGTCCCTCATTCACTCTGAGACAAAATATGGAAGCTACATCCTTACTGTAGGTGCTCTGGGGGTCTTATCTTATGTACAGTATAACTGAGTGAATTAAAGGAAGACTGAACCACATATCTTTTCAAAAATGCAATGAGATATAGGGGTGAAGTGCCCGACACTAGCGTCAATTCACCAGAAATACCATTGCAATTTGCTAGCAAACGAGACCTTGCTAGTGTGTGTTCGCGCTCTATCACCACATGACTTTTCGATCTGAGGAACGGTCGTTACTCTGCACTAAAGTGCGAATTTGATTGAATGTTACCTCTTTTACCACAGTTTACTTCACCACCTCAAACCAGCCAGAAATGCATTAAAGTTGTAAAAAACTCTGGCGACTGTTTTTGCCTTCAAAAGTCCAAACTATTAAGGACTTATGCGTGAACAAATTTTTTTTTAATTCGTTTGAGGGGCATGACACATTTATATAAGGGTGGGCTGATGTCTAGGGCAGGCCCGGACTGGCAATCTGTAGGTTAGGGCAAATGCCAGATGGGCTGCTATAAGGTCCCATAGAAAGTCAGTATTTAGTGGGCTGGTGGAGGCTGTTTGGGCCTCTAAGTGGGATGATTGGGCCTCTGTGTACCTGAAATGCCAGGGCCTATTTTGATTCTCAGTCCAGCACTGGTCTAGGGCATTAACCATTTGCACCAAAATTACTAATAAATATGTCCATAAGACTTTTATGTACCTGCCCTATTCAAATTAACTTAAGTGCAAGAGTGCTAGTGAAGTTTCGCTAGGCAGAAATTAACACTGGGAAATGCTCGCCCAGCCGAAGCAACGCGAGAGAAAATTTGACAGCATTCGGCTGCTGAGAAGCAACTTTGTGAATTAACATAGTAGTAACGAATTTGCACCTGCCGAAGTTGTGCGAGCTATGGTGAATTGGTCGCTGGCTACAAATGGAACACAGGGTAGTAACAAGCATGCACCCCAGCCTAATGGTCTTAAAAATTAGTGGTGAGCACAACTTTTCCTTGTTTGTTTTAGTTATACTGGAGCAGTGA